>VMBQ01005943.1:8742-50140 GCA_007657795.1 Dreissena rostriformis | reverse complement strand
ATATGAACAGATGTGATGTGATCCATATGAACAGATGTGATGTGATCTATATGAACAGATGTGATGTGATCTATATGAACAGATGTGATGTGATCTGCTAAGTCAGAGATTGGGAAAATGACAAAATTTAAAAATATTTGTTCTTAATCCATAAAAGGAAAATATAATTAGATAAAACTGCCTGAAATATCTTTTTGACCCATTATTGAAGTTCCAAAATCCCTGGTTTTTTCATGTCAACAATTCTTTTTTTACCTTTCAAGAGCGTCTTCAAATGCTATTCAGCTTTTTATAACTCTTTGGTTATTGCTATTGTTAAATTACCACATGGCTGAAACTAACCAATGAATTTCACTTCCAGAGTCCTGTTGTTTCCAAACAGTTGGTTTGAAATTACAAGCAGTTCAAAACTTAAGTGGCATGGTCAGAGCATTTAATAATTAATCATTTATTCTGATATCATTTGTAATATTATTTGTTTATGCAGTAATGCTGAATTGACTGCACTTTATATCCTCCAGTGACCAATTCCCAGTGTATTAAGACAAGAGGGCCATGATGGCCCTGAATCGCTCACCTTTTACTAGAATTGGCCCGGTGACCTAATGTTTGACCCCAGATGACCCATATACGATTCAAAATCAGATAGTATCAAGATAAACATTCTGACCATATTTCATTAAGATCAGATGAAAACTATGACCTCTATTGTCTACACAAGGTTTTTCTATGATTTGACCTAGTGACCTAGTTTCTGACCCCTGATGACCCAAATACAATCCCAATCCAGATGTCATCAAGATAAACATTCTGACCAAATTTTATAAAGATTGAATGAAAACTGTGACCTCTATTGTCTACACAAGGTTTTTCTATTATTTGACCTAGTGACCTAGTTTTTGACCCCAGATGACCCAAATACAATCCCAACCCAGATTTCATCAAGATAAACATTCTGACCGAATCTCATAAAGATTGGATGAAAACTGTGACCTCTACTGTCTACACAAACAAATTAATGACTATATGCCACCCTACCGGGGGCATAAAAATACAGTTCAATCAAAAATTATGCATTGATCATCAGATACAGGTATGCAATGTGTATAGCGTCGATTGTTTCAACGCATAATATGCATGTGCTTGTAAAATATGACATCTTATAGCAACCTATGCGAAGACGAAAAAATCTTGTCAGAAATGAGGTCCGATAACTTAAAAAAATTATCGGACCTCACCAGATTTTATCGGACCTCCTTCTTCTTTAACCAAAGAATAGAAAATACCTTTAAAACCAGTAAAATTCTATTCGACCGCTCAATGATGTGTCACCTTCGTCACCAAACAAGGTGCAATATTTGACTGGTTCTAAGAATCGCGCTTGGAGTTAGTTACGTCACCAGCAAAGACAGCCAGTTCGACTGGTTGGTAAAATTTATTTTAAAGATAATTTATCAATCGAAGTAAAATAAACATAAACTAGTTCGTTTTTTTTACATATTCCTAGTTTCGTGTTCATTTTTAATTCACATTTTACACATTGTTGGTTTTTTTGATCGGACACGAGGTCCAACAATGTCGGAAATATTATCGGACCTCGTCAAATTTTATCAGATTTGTCCGAGGTCCAACGTCTTTCGCATGGGTTGCCTTATAGTATAAATTACTTTTATATGTGTCTCACTCTAAGCTGTTGGGTAAAACCATTGTCTATTACCGGTTTAAATAGTTATATACCCAATAACGCAAGTTTAATGGTCTATAGCCTTAAGGCATTCCTCTGCCGAGTTTTTTTTACCTTAATCCGGTTGTAAAAAGGCATGATCGCAGTGTCACAAAATAAGCACAACAGGGCAGAATTTTGGTAAAAAAGCATTGTTAAATAAACTGTCAGAAAATTAAGAGTCATTAATTATGGACAAAAACCTGTATGTACAAACATTTTGAGTTACGAAAAATAATTTTTTTGGCTAAAAACCTGGGTGTCTGAAAATTAAGAGTGTAAGAGAAATTACGGTATTCAAAACACATGCGTGTGACGTCATCACAAAAGTCTTGTTATTAATGCAAACAAAATCCCTAGAATTAGGTCTCCACTAGAAATAGGTCACCGTATGATAATTTATGTATTTATTATTATTTTATGCAGCATTGCTATATTGACTGAACTTTATAAGTTATGTATCACAAAGAAGTTCTTTGGCCTAAGTTATATTTGTCTCACCATCTGCGATGTACAGTACAGTCCATGTGTTTTCCCCAATTTCCCTCGCTACTCGGCGTGCACGCTCATGGAGGGAGATTAAGAACGTCCCGCGATACGCGGAGTTTGCATGATTGGGGCCTTCGAGTATAACGATCTTCAAATTGATAAGCCAACACGGTATATATATACAATTTAAACAAAATAAATATCGAATACCAAGATCGATCGATCCCCACGGTAATGGTTGTAGAAGTAGTTGTTGTATAGAAAACTCGTTGATTTACGACAAACAAAACGTCGTCTTTTTACTGATACTTACCAATTAATAAAATCACAGTTTGCAACATTGTTTTTATTTTGATAATTTAATTCAAAGTTTTCATGTTAGCAGGTGTTTTTTCTATACTGAACATGTGAACAAATGCCCGCGGTCCCTATTAAATGTCTCGCAAAAATTCGCAATCTGTGTGAATTGACAGTTTGACGTCATCAAAGGAAAGCCGCTCCCTGTCTGAGGGAATAAAGCCACACCATTCTCGCCGACAAAATTGGCTTCCTTTGTTTAGCAATCAACACGCTAAACCAATCGGTTGTTTATAACTCAATAGCAACCGTCAAAATATGTAACTGCACGTGCTTAGCTCCGCCTTCGAATTTTTTGCAGGGAACGGAGGTGGAGTTTTACGGTTAATTGAACACGTGTTTTACGGAAGTTGAGTCCTGAATGGCCGTAATTACTGGGTCTAAGCTTTGACACGACAAATAAATCTATCTGAGAAAGGCCGATTTCTTAACTTTTTGTACAGTTACTAACAATGGCGGCCGCGTGTTTACGAAATGCGAAACACAATCATCTTTAATAATGGTGTCTTGTTGGATTATTACTGGATTTTATTAATTTATTTTTTTTGGCATGCACAGTAGCACACCGCTACCGCGGTGTTTCGCGGCGATGTCATGATAAGAACGGATATTGTCTGCATTTACCGACTAGGCTAAAGTAATACACGCCGCCGGTATAAGCTAACTCGGCAGAACGCCGAGCGTTTAAGCCAGTTCACCTCGCCTTCCACCTCCGCGGAAGCACTTGCTAGCAGAAAAAGCCCTGCGGAGGGAGCGAGTTTTTTGGGGAAAACGCGTGGACTGTACTGTAGCTCAGTGTGACCTCAACATAAAAACAATCTAAATTTGCTTATATTTATTAAGTATAAAGGTCCCATACCTCAATAACAAGTTCACTGTTGAAAATGTTGGGCTTAGATTTGGCGAGATGCATCAAAGTTAGGAAGACAACTGGATCTGGTTTGGAGCGGTTCTGGTGCAGGTGCTTCACTGCCCCACAAAGCAGGCCCTCCAACCTCTCAAACTCATTACTTTCATCAGCACTCACTATTTCTGAGATTAAATCTGTATTTTCAACTGAAACAAGTTAAAAACATACACTGTTAATTTTCCATATACAAGTAATCGTATCTCAAGAAAAGAAAAAAATGAGTCTAAGACTTTGTCTTTCTCCACTGTAAATTATAATACGGTGGATTTGTCTGTGTCCAAACATATGTAGTGGGGTCACCTGTGTAAGTCTATAGTGATCATGTGACCACTGGGATGTGGCCAGTTTAAAACCCAAGCATTATTTTAAAAATATATTTGTAGACTAAAAGAGTACCACTATTTGATGTCACATACCAAATGTCAAAGCTGTGTGCTTTGAGATTTCTGAGAAAGATTTTGTAATTGTGCTATATAACTTTACATTAATGATGTGACCCCAGTACAGGGCCAAGTTTTTGGACACTTACAAATAATAAAATTAGTTTGTGTCCAAAAAATAAGATACGAAAAATATTCCAAAAATACAGGTGTCCGAAAATTTAGAGACAAAAAATAAGGTGACCGAAAATTTAGAGATACTAAAAATATTTCATGGACAATCCGATTATATGATGCAATATGTATAGTGTTAATTGTTTCAAGTACTAATAGAACATAATTGTTAAATACCACGCCAAAGCTTTGCTACCTTTACCTAAAATGATTAAGAACAACAAAGTAAAAACATTTAACATACTGCTTACTTCATACGATATCATTTCATATGCTGTTGCATGAACACAGAGATTATAAACACATGGTAATCTACTGAATCATGCAAATGTTATGGTCCATTGACCTCAGGCATTCATCTGCCAGGTTTTATGACCCTTAATCAGGTAAACTGAGGTTGTAAAATCATATGATCAAAGTGTCACCAGACAAGCGAAAACAGGGCAGAAATCTGGCAAAATAGCACTGTTATATATTCTGTCCGGAAATTTAGAGTCATTGATTTTTTGGACGAAAACCTGTTAATCGGAAAATTGAGTCACAAAAATTAATAATTTTGGCTAAAAATTGGGGTGTCCGAAAAATTTAGAGCGTCCTAAAACTTAGAGAAAATGACAATAGGTAGGGGACCCTAAGTTTTCACTATAAAAATACTGTATAAGAATATGCAGACCAAAGGCCCTGGTGCCCTCACCTAAGACCCAAAGAATATTGATTGATCTGACCCTCTGTTGTGATGTTTGTGTAATAAATTAGACTTTTGACAAAGCTTTATTTACCCCTTATGACAAAAATATAATGTCTGCAGTGACAAGTTTAGAACAAACATTTTGCCAAAGTTTTATTGTTAGGCAAAGAAGGCCTCTGGTTGGTAAACTGCTTAAAATCATAAACACATATTATTATGGGATACCAAAGGGGTCTAAACTTTAACTTCTCTGCAGCAGAAAAAAATGCTGCTCGAGAAGCATTTAAATGCAACTCGAGCAGTACATTGCTGCTCGAGAAGCATTTATATGCTACTCGAGCAGTACATTGCTGCTCGAGCAGCATTTGTTTCTGCTGCAGCAGAAAAATGCTGCTCGAGCAGCATTTAAAGGCTGCTCGAGCAGCAATTTGCTGCTCGAGCAGCATTTTTCTGCTTGAGCAGCATTTAAATGCTGCTTGTGCAGCATTTTTTTCTGCTGCAGCAGAAAAATCCTGCTCGAGCAGCATTAATTTTTATATTAAGCTCTTGAACCTGTCAGCCAATCCGTAGAGGTAGCTTATGTCGTCTGTTTGTAAGCTCAAATTTGATTGGCTGACAGGTTCAATGGTTTAATCTAAAAATAAATGCTGCTCGAGCAGCATTTATTCTGCTTCAGCAGAAAAATCCTGTTGAGCAGCAACTTGCTGCTCGACATTTAAATGCTGCTCGGAGCATTTTTCTGCTGCAGCAGAAAAAAATGCTGCTCGAGCAGCAATTTACTGCTCGAGCAGCATTTAAAAGCTGCTCGAGCAGAATTTTATGTTCTGCTGCAGCAGAAGTTAAGTTTAGACCCCTTTGGTGTCCCATATATTATGATGTCATACCAGTAAAACTGCGTCACCTCACTCATGGCAGCCAGGTATTTTAACAGAAAATGTTAACATTCTCCTGAGAAATGTATGATTACATAAAAACAAAAGTTCTGAGCAGATTGAATGATTATTTGATAAAAATGTGATTTCTAGCTTATTAAAAAAAATCTATAAATTCACATAAGAAAAACTGCCCCAAACTCTGGCAGTAATGTTTTTAACAGACGGGAACCATTTCTAACCTGATATGGACATCAATAGAGCAAAATAATCTCTTTGGCAAGTGTCATGATGATTGGGCAAAAAAACTGCCTTCTAACATGTTGTCAACCTATTTCAAATTGACATAATGACTAGTTTTTGGCCCCACATGACTGAGTGTAGAACTCAGCTGAGATATCATTTAGACAAAATTTAAAGTAAGCCAATAATGGCATTACACACAATATAAAATGTATAATGCGGACATGCCACAGCACACAAAAAGACCACCTAAAAACGTTCTATGATGAGAATAAACTATTTATATTTCTACTTATTGAGTTTTAACAAGACTTTGATATATTACAGACATAGACATGCAAACAGATTGTCAACCAGTTATGAGATACAAAACTTTGAATGAAAGTACTTATGACAATTAAATATTTAATTTCTAGGAATATTATCATGACAAACTTTTGTTAATTGAAAACATGCCCAACAAAGAACAATTTACATGTGCACATTTAAACCCTAAATTAATGTTGGGGGGGGGGAGCAACTCCACTGGAACAACCCAGTTAGCCAGTGGGTTGTCTCTCCAGCACAAAAGGCTGTCTATGTCTAGGTCATCTGTGAATATAAATAGATAAACTGGAGAGATTACATTCAGCTCTTGACATAACATGTATATAGGATGAAAGGTCAATTAAGATCCAAATGAAACAGGTCTTATTGTTTTACTGGTTTTAGCACTTTTATATTTTCTGGAAAACTAATTATAATAATCTGAAATAATGGGAAAATTTGAGTTATTCAATGTCATTAGAAATTTGGGTTGTTGTTCATGTTTCTGAATCATCATCATCAAGAACAACTTCAACCTTAAACTACCAGAGCTACCAGTTGAAAAGTTTGAATAATCTTTAACTAGAAGCAACATCAACCCATATTAAACGGTTGCACTTCAGCCAAGATATCTTTGGAAAAAATCTTCAGAGCAAGTTTCATGATGATTGGACTAAAAATGTTAATTCTAAAGAGTTAACAAGGTTTCACTATAGCCGTATTAGAAAAACTACACCGCACATGGTCAACATGTTTTTCATCAACTCACAACCAATTTTGACATCAGCGGAGACAACATAAGAACAAATATTTTGACCAAATTTGAATGACATTGGAATAAAAAGTGACTTCTAGAGTGTAAACAAGATTTTATTATAGCAAGATAATGAAAACAGCCCCTGGTAACCAGGTTTTTTCCTTGAACTCAGCTAAGATATCATTAAAACAAATTTTCTGACCAGGTTTCATTACCAGTAAACATAAAATGTGACTTCTAGAGTGTTTACAAGGTTTCAATAAAGCCATATGAGGAAAAATGCCCCACCCCATGGCAGCAATGTTTTTCAACACAACAAACTGGAATCATTTTCAAACTCAGCCAAGATATCATTGTAACATATACTCTGAGCAAGTTTCATGAGGATTTGGGAAACAATCCGACTTGTAGAGTGTTAACAAGGTTTTACAATTGCCATTGAAGGAAAGCTGCCCGCCTCATGGCGGCCATGTTTTTCAACAAAATGAAACCGGTTTTAAATTCCACCAAGATATCATTGGGACAAATGCTCTGACCCAGTTTCATATAATATATTGGGCAATAAATGTGGCCTCTTGGGTGTTGACAATGTGATCACAAAAGCTATCAAAGAGCATGTTGAGCTCAGGTGACCTTCTGCATGATACATGTACTTCCTATGGAAATGCGCAAAGTTCCATTTCAACAACATCTGTTACATAGTTATAGATATGAAAATGAAAACTAGATTCTCTCAATTAATATCACAACATGAGAAATGAACTACTAGTTAAAGAATTGCCTTCCATCAAATCTGAATGTCTGTAAACAGTGTAAAGAATGCATTGGCTGCTGGATGCGTTTCCCCCTAGTACACACCTTCAATGGCCGACTCCTCATATGCCGTGCTGATGGGTGGGACTGGTGATAGTCTCCTCTCAGCCTCCCTCTCAGTTGCCTTGCCGAGGGGGGTGAATGTCTGGCCGGCAGACAGCAGCTTTGGTTTCTTGGCAACACCTGGACCTAGCAGACTTGACTCACGCTTTCTATCTACTGACAAAGCAGTCAGATTTTCATTGAAGGAAGAGGGCTTTTTCTCTATGCCAGCTGATCCAGGTTTCTGGAGGCTACTCTCCCCTTGTCGTGAAGATTTGCTTCCAAGTGCAAAAAGGTCACCAGGGGGAACAGCTATAAAGAGTTACAAAAATAAATTTTTATAAAATAATTTCTACTGGAAACATGTCTATTCCAAATTTTGCCAAACTATCAAAGATGAGAGATGGTGCACTGATGATGAATAACATAGCAGGGTTCTGCACACTCTTTCTTTTTGGTGCCCCTATCTTCCTGTTTTTCTGGCTTGGTCAACACAAAAATAAAAAAATCTGTTGAAAGTTTTTATATTTTTGGAAAAATATTCAATGGCAAATAAATAGATTATGTTTACAAACTTTATTAGCTTTTTTTGACAACTCAAAAATTTGTCAGACTGGTCCAGTTGTCTGTCCTTCACGTTTTGAGCAATACCTTGTACCTTTTGTTATGCTGGATGTTATCCATTTTTTTATATAATTTAAATAAAAAAAATTAGAGGTCAATGTACAAATTTATTTTAAACTATTAAGCTGGAAAAACAATAGGATACAATAGGAAGTAGCTTTACTGCCCTTATTGATAATCAAAGGCATATACAGTTTTTTGATTATTAAGTACACCATTTATAACCAGTAACCATGAAACCTAGGGAAAGTCGCAGTCTGGTAGTTGATGTGGTGTCCACCAAGCAATTGTTAAATGCCAGGGCTTTTTTCCTTCTAAGAGAATGGCTATTTTTCACAAATTTGAAAAGTTCCTGACTCAAACCTTCACAATTTAATCAAACTCACATTTTCACAAATACTTGGGTAGCAAGTGTTGTTATCAGGGCTGTTGGCTTTTTCAGCCCCACTTAAATCAGGCTATTATGATAGTTAGTAAGTGTTGCAAGTATGAAAGCAATAGCTTTGATACTTTAGGAATAAAGTGGAAATAAACACACAACTTAACCAAATTTTCAATTTTCTAAGTATAAAAAGGACACATAATT
Source organism: Dreissena rostriformis (assembly GCA_007657795.1). Classification (NCBI taxonomy): domain Eukaryota; kingdom Metazoa; phylum Mollusca; class Bivalvia; order Myida; family Dreissenidae; genus Dreissena; species Dreissena rostriformis. The sequence continues at coordinate 41,176 of VMBQ01005943.1, read as the reverse complement.
CTGTCAAAATGCCAGCCAGAGATATCTAACTTTGCCTGCCCAGTCCCCTCATGATAGTAAGTAAGTGTACCAAGTTTGAATGCAATAGCTTTGATACTTTATGAGAAAGTGGACCTAAACACAAAACTTAACCGGACGCAGACGCCGACGCTCAGGTGATAACAATAGCTCCTCATTTTTTTTCAAATATTAGATGAGCTAATAACTAGTAGCCTATAATCTATAACCGCTTTAATCAATTAAGTTTAAAGAATGTGTGTAATCAAATAAAGGGCCGAATAAGCCTGGTCAATTTGGGGCTGAAAAAGCATGGCTGAATCGACCCGATTTTTCGGACTAGTAATGGGCATTATTACACATCAAAGTTGAATTTATGTGTTAAACGTGATTATAAAAGTGATTTATTATACCTGGTAAATTAACTTTAATTGAATTTTGCAAATGCAATTCATTAACATGCGCTTATACAACACCTTTCACATCAATGATCATTGTCTGTGTTGTGACAAACATTAAGGTAAAACTGATTAATTAACATACCAATTAACTTTAATTGTTGGGCAATTAATTATCATAATTATATAAAACAACTTTCAGACCTCTTACACACTGACATATTACCCGTGAAGTACACCTACCACGAACTTGAAACAGATGTTAATTGTGACAACAGTATATTTAGATAATTCAAGTGGGAACATTAAGAGAAAAAATATATTTAGATAATTCAAGTGAGAATATTTAGAGAAAAAAAGACATCATCTCTATGATTTATACTTATAAACTAATAATCCTATTATATCCTAAATTTATTTCCGATTAATATTTTTTCAGGTACATGTTGATTCCAATTATGAATAAGTACGAGTTGACCAAAAAACACATAGGAGTTGACCAAAAAACAAGCAAGTTCAGTTGACCAAGGTATGAGTTGACTGGCACCCGAAGAAAAAGCTTGGGGCCGAAAGAGCCTGCTTCCGTTATCAGGGGGGCTATAAGGGGATTAGTGATGGTAAGTTTTGTCCAAATAAAGCTTGAATAGTAACTGTTATAACACCAATATCCCATGTTATATAACACAACTTTAAAATCAGTGATGTTAGTTTAGAGTGTTATAAAGTCATAAAGATTAACGATTTCCAGACGTTACACCTCCCAGATGTTACACTAGTGCTGCAACAATACACCAAAAACCGTATTGCAATATATTGTCAGTTCAAAAACCGTATTGCAATATATTGCAATATATTGCTTACTTGTACCAGAATTATAACTCGCCAGCTAATCACCAAAACCAACTTAATTACATGAACATAACCTTTGTATTGTATGTTTAGGTTCTAGTTATATCCTATTGGCAATTCTACCCTTGTTTACAAAATGCATTATAAACACAATTAACTCTTATTTTGGCTTTACAAAGAATTTTGTTATAAATGAAAGATTAGTATTGTCATTTTGTCCATTGGATATTCCCATTAAACATTAAAAATGCTGCGCAATTGTGTGCTGTATACTGTATAGTGTATACAATAAATCTCTGGGACATTAACATTAATTGATTATAAATATGCTACAAGTACAATATGACCAAGTCATTACTGTTTTATTCAAACTGGTAAAGCATATTTATTGCTCAGTTTACAAAATTTTGTGGTGCCGCTCAAGTGCGAGAACAAATTGGATGTTCCGCCACAACATTTGACACCATCCTTACACCGCTTACAATATCCTACCCCTTCCTCGATCTCATTCGTTTCTCTCTTCCTTTTAAGACTTAAATATGCCCAAACAACACTTTTTCCCTTGGAATTGTCTATAAAGTCAAACTCGGCGTTCGTTTCGTCTGCCATTTTGAGAACTATTACAAAAGCCGACAAGAAGATTAATAACCCGAAAGAGAATTGTGGATGTTTAAAAGCCGGTCGTGTAACTTATCAGAATACTGTTACGTAATTTGTTTTGGATCATTATTACTTCTGTTTAAAATAACATTAATTTACATTTTTATTATGTAATTAATTGTGTTTTTTATCGTATTTACATAAGCTTCATCTTAAATATAACAGTATTACACACAAAAGCAGATCTTGCGGACTCCCATGTAACAACGCTACTCCGTATACTAGACTTTTAAGAATGCTAGTTTTACGTAACACATTTATTTTTTCTAAACACTGATTTGTTTTGTTTACTTTGATATCATTATTTCGGATGGCTTTTCTGGGCGAAATGTGGATGATTTTTTGTAGAATTTTCGTACCGGTATGATGAAAATCGTATCGCAATACAATATGCGGATTGCGGATTGCAATATATACCGATATACCGGTATATTGTTGCAGCACTATGTTACACCCCCCAGATGTTACACCCCTAGTCATTACACTTCCCAAGCAGTGGTCATTACACCTCCCAACAGTAGTCATTACATCTCCCAAGATATAAACATAATTGATTAGATTACTACACCTATAATGAGGCACAGTTCACTTTAAAAAAAGAACATTTTAAAGTTCTCTGTTAATGGAGTATTTTATTTGGATCAATATATAAAGTATACTTTAGTCTTTACCATAACATTTTACTTAAATTAATTTTATCTATAACATGCAGCAAAGATAGTAATAAGTTAGTGGTTAATATCACACCTAAAAATAAATAACTTATATTCACTGATTGGACTTTTAATGTAAATTTAATGGCACACTTTTAGATGATGGCTGCTCAATTTAATAATTTGAGCAACCATTAATCTCATCAGTGTCATCTTAGCATTCTTACATGACAAATCCAATCCAGTGGTTCAGAAGTTATCTATTGTAAGGTGTGATCACACCTTACTAATCTAATCAATATCTTGGGAGGTGTAATGACTACAGCTTGAGAGGTGTAAAGTCCAGGCTAAGAGGGTGTAAAGACTAGGGGTGTTACGTCTGAGAGGTGTAACGACTGGATAGGAGATAAACAACCGGTGATTTATCCGGAAACTATACGGTTTGTCAAAATTCGAATTTAAGACGACTACCAACCCTTGCCCTTCACGGATTTCTTGCCCAAAATAGACTTCGACCGTTCCATTGTTGAAGTAGTAGCTTGAATTAATACAATAAATTCATACTACAACTTAAATGGGGCTTGTTGAAGAACTTTTCGAAGAAGAGTTTGAAGGAAAAGACTCTTTTCGACACACTACACGGATTACGGTGGTCGTAAAATTGTGTATGGCTTAGGCCTAAGACCACTAAAGTCGATCATAAATGTAAACTTTATCATTAAAGAAGTATAAGGCGTAATTAAAGTAATATTTCCTCAATACTAAGTATTAACACTATTCATATCAAAGTCACCTGCACAGTTATTATCAAAATCACTTTTGTTTCGAATGTTGCGGTAACCTGGTGTATGTGTTTATTCCAGCTGAGGTCAGATGTGATGCATGCTAACACCCAAGTATTTAGCATCACTAACTGTCTCGAGGGTTTGGCCGTGAATTGTGTATGTGGATTTGTAGGAATGTTTTGACCTTGTGATGTTAATAACCGTACACTTGGAACGATTGAATTCCATATCCCAAGAGTGTTTCCTTTTTTGTAACCTATCTAGATCTTATTGCAGGGTGTTTTGTTCAGTGGGATTTGTTGACCGTGATATAGACAGCTGTGTCATCAGCAAATAACCGGACCTGTGAAACAATGTTTTCGGGCAGATCGTTTATGTAGAGCAAGAAGAGAAGAGGGCCGAGAACAGAGCCCTGAAGGACATCTGAAGTGACTGGTATACTCCTCTGAATTGTCACCATTGGCCAAGACAGACTGACGCGGCGACCAATAAGGAAAGATTTGACCCATTGTAACGTGCAAGCTTGGATGCCGTGTTTGTGCATTTTGTAAAGTAACTTCAAGTGATTGACCTTGTCGAATGCTTTCGAGAAATCTAGGAGTATTAAGTCTGTGTGTTGGCCATGAATAAGGTTCCTGGATAAGTCCTCTGCAAGTCCTATGAGCTGTGTCTCGCATGACCGTTTTGACCTGAAGCTATGCTGAAGATGGAAAAGAATATCGTTGACCATGAAGTGTTTGGTGATGTTTGAGGCGACAATGTGTTCCATGACTTTACAAAGAATACATGTCAGTAAAATTGGCCTATAGTTAGCGGGGTTACTTTTATCGCCTTTTTTAAAGAGGGAGGGGCGTGACGTTCGCCTTGATCCAGTCGGAGGGGAGATAGTGCCTGTGTCTAGGGATTTCTGAAAGATTCTGGTAACCAACGGGGCAATCTGTACACTAAGATTTTTTTAAACTATAGGCTGCAAGCTTTGCCAGTCTGTAGGTTGGACAAAAGCTTTTGGACACCTCTTACACTTAAGGAAATTTCAGGCATTTTGGGATATTTTGGCTTTTGGGTGTTGCTAAACAGGGTTTGGGCTTTCATTAAACAGAGTTGACATAATTTTAGATGATTCATTGGAGTGGATACAGACTGGAACTGGCGATTTAGGACGTTTGCTTGACCCCTGCTATCAGTGATAAGTTTATCATTTTCCAATAGAGGGGCAATACCTTGGGTATCCTGTTAAGCATTTTTGATGGTGGAGACGAGCTTCTTACGGGAGAAATTTTGACCTAGTTTTGCACGTGTGACAGTAAATGGTTGAAGAGACTGGAAATCTCAATTTTTGTTTCGTGAAGATTATCAGATCCTTCCGCGACTGCATCTCCAAAATGTGAAGATCGTAGGTGTGTCCCTACACACCTAACTTATTCACTTACTGGACTCACGAACGTTTTGGAGGAATTGTTTCAATAATATCTTCATGTTCATCTCTTATTTTTTATGACATTTATTTAAATTTTGATGAGGACGTCACCTGTCACCTTGTCACTAAAGCTTTGTTAGCAATAATTGCTCCGATACTTTAAAATCGCGGCAACAAAAGGCTAGATTGGTAATAATGTCGTTTGACCGGTGACCTAGTTTTTGGACGGTGACCGGTGACCCAGTTTCAAACTCGGCCCTGATATTGTCGAAATAAACAGTCTGTTTACGTTTTATTAAGATTAAGTCATACATTTGGCCTTAAGAGTGGTAACAAGGTTTTCCTCATATTTGAACTGTTGATCTAGTTTTTAAACGCACGTAACCCAGACCCGAACCAGCCAATACAAATTGTCAATATTTACATTCTGACTGAGTAAGATCAATTGGACGAAAAAATGTGGCCTCTGGAGTGGTAACGAGCTTAAAGTTGACGACGCACTCCACTAACGACACACCGGACACCGCACTCAGCAGGATGGCACTCGCCGGTCATAGGGTGGTCGCAATAGCTCAACTGGGAACGAATAAAATTGAGTTGACAATATGTGAGTTTTCCTACCAAAATACATGGCTCTAAAAAAATCACCAATGTTCTCTACGTAATTCGCTTATTTTCGCAATAGTTGGCTATTTGAATTACACCATTTATCTCCACGTCTGGTCGCCTATGGCCACATTAATTGGCCATTAAAATAGCAATATTGATCGCCGAGCCCGGTCAATACTGATTACCATTGATCTCCAGGCCTGGTTGCCTATGGCTTCATAACTAGACTCTTTAAATAAAACCAATGTTATCTATGTCTGGTCGGCTATGGTCACTTCAGTTGGACATTCACAACTAAAAAGGACCATTGATAATAACTACCAACCTCCGCGCAGAGATTTGGCTGGATCATATTGTATATGAGAGCATGGAACGACAACTCTGCGTGGAGATTGAATAACACCTAGTCAACTATGACCATAGTAGTTGGCGTACATGGCCCTTATGGTCACCGAAACGGGTACCTCAATGATATATGATGCAGAGAATACGTTGGTTCACCTATTACTTCTGTTTTTATATATTTGAAATAACTTAGTATCTGACAGCATTGTGTGTGTTTGTTTGTGTGTGTGTGTGTGTTTGTTTGGGTGTGGTTGTGCGTACAAATGCGTGCGTGCGTGCGTGCGTGCGTGAGTGTGTGTGTGTGTGTGCGTGCGTGCGTGCGTGCGTGCGCGCGCATGTGACCTCTCTCTTTGACAGTTATAAACTTGAATTGTTACGTATATTCGTACAGCGATGGCAACGTACGTTTGCAAAAGTTGTCTGTAGTTGACCTCCTTCTAACTTCAGCAGTTCACTCATGTTGGTGATGGTTCTGTCTTAGTCCGCTTCTAAGATGGCTTTGAACTAAACGAACTCGTCAACAAAAGACGCCTCAATGCCATTTAGATTAGACTCCATTAGATGCGTTGCACATAGATCATCAAAGGGTAGAGACTCAAACTCTGTCATGAAATCAAACAGTTTGTGAAGACCAGAATATGCGCTCAACCGCTTGCGAAGTTCAACAGTCAACTATGCTGAAGAATGTGTGAATTCGAAAATTGTCGCGTGAACTTAGCTCCAAATTCGCATCTGGTGTCTTACTCTCGTCACGAAATAGTTTCCGTCGTTTCTGACGCTTATTCACATCATTATATTCGTTGATTGCAACAAGCGCTTTGGCCTTCTCTTCAATGTCGTCAAACGTTTCCCGGGTATCCAGTGAAAAGCTGATAAAAGAGTTGTAAAGTTTCACAACATTCAGTAAGTCAATGTAAACTTTCTGCAGACACAAGCTTGTGGCATTGAACCGCTCTAAAATGGTATGCCAAATGATGGTCATTAAGGCAGTGTCCAACTGCTCCATCTGTCTGATCAAACCATCTGCCGTCAGCCTTGTTTCCGGATTCTGTGTAGTTTCAGTTTTTATGGCAATGTGAGCCTTCGGTATTTCTGGATAGTTGGAAAATAACGATTTCGTTGCATCTGTCCTTGCACTCCAGCGAGTATCTGACAGCATTTTTACCACGAGCCCGTTGGGAGGTAAGGCTACTATTGGATATAAATCAGAGGCCCGATAACAAAAAGAAGCAATGTTGTGCTACATGCATATCTTAAGAGGCCCCCACTGGTGCATCCGTCGTATAATAAACAGATAAACTAATGGTTCTGAATGGATATACAACACAGAAATAAAATTGATAGCGTAGTAAATCAAAGCGATCTAAACGGTTACAATTTCATATACTTCGGAAAACTTGTAAAATCACACAGAAAATTTATACTGCAATCCTGATAGAGTCGTTAAATGGCGTTATAAACAAAGATCATACATTGGGAAACTGGCCTGCCGTTGGGGGCCTCTTAAAAATCGGGGGCCCAAGGCTGCAGCCTTGTTAGCCTAGTGCTTAATCCGGCCCTGGCCGTGAAATATGATTTTTACCAAAAAAAACTACCTTTTATTTTTCATATGTAATAATTTGGAAGCCGAATATGTTATCGTTGTATTACTGTGGTTTGAGAAAGTATATGCTTTTATTGCACCCGATCAGACGATATCGCACTTTTATCATCACTAATGAACATCAACAACTCAAGACAACAAAACTGGAAGAACATGCAGCTCAAGTGCGAGGTCGTGAAAACCAACAGCAAGAATGAAGACAAAGTGAAGTTTGGAGCAACGAAGTAGAAGAGGTGGAATGCTTCATATACCTGAGCGCAACTGTAACAACGGACTGTGGAGGCACATCAGATGTCAAGAAAAGAGCAGCACTGGCAAGCGCACAGATTAAATGGTTATCAAACATCTGGCAAGCTGGCGACATAGGCAGAAAGACCAACTCATCCCTGTTAAAGAGCCTTGCATGTCTTGTCAGTACCACCTTATGAAAGTGAAACATGGAAACTAACAAAGGGCGAAGAAAAGAATCGAGATACATTCCAGAACAAGTGTCTGAGGAGAATCTTTAAATCCGTTGGAAACAGCACGTCTCAAACAAGACCGTTTTGGAGATGGCGGAAGCAGGGAAGATCAGCGATGAAGTGAGAAGAGGGAGATGGACTGGGATCGGAAATGTTCTGAGGAAAGACACAACGGACGACTGTGCTGTAGCGCTTGGGTGGACACCAGAATGACGAAGGAAAATAGCTCGACCCAGAACTTCTTGGCGGCGTATGTTGAAACTGAAACGGGACGGTGCGGGCTAGAACACACGAAACTCAGCACGACATGCAGCTGCAAAGCGACTCCAGTGGAGAAATGACGACCGAGCCTTATTTGACTTATTTCTCAAAGATAATTCAGGTTATCAGGTAAGATGTTACACCTGTTAATGTTTAATGAATTTCTCGGGAGCAAAAATTAGCCAGAAGTCAATGTCTATTTATTATAACCTAGTTCCCAGCGAGTAGACCCCATCCGCAAAGGCACCCATGCCGACCGAGCCAGACCCGGTCCGCCCGCATACCCGACACCGCCATCGAGCCTCCAACCGCGGAAATACTAGAGAAAGCTCTCCGTCAGCCACCCTCTTGCTGCACGTGACAACAGGTTGTCCGTTTTTTAATTGCTGTGTGCCTTACATTTACTCTGTTCAGGTTACATGATTGCATAGACTGTTTGATATATTCTATGCTATTAGAACGATACCGATTTAAGATGGAAAGGTAACTATCGCCAATTATTGTTTTCAAGGTTAATTTGAAAGAAACAAATTTAAGCATCTAGTTATACTTACGTGATACAATATCACATTAGTTTACTTATTTGCTAATCCAATTAATATATTAGTACAATTCCGACTCTTAATATATTCGTAACTTAGTATCTTAGTGTTGGCTATGACATTATGTTATATGCCACTTGTGGTTTGGTATTAATGGATTCCATTGCTAGTTTAATGAATATTAATAGACAAATGTCCAGAGTGGACATAGCTCATTCCCACCCACCGTCCGCAAAAACGTTCAAGACGCGAATCAAGCAGGAAGGCGGTACAAAAGCACCGCCTCCACATTGATTTGCTGTGAAATTGCGTAAGTTATTTTATTGATCGGCATATAATTCTATTTTCACTTTTTGCTTCATATATGATTGGGATACTTCTAAACAAATTTGATTAGTGGTACCTTTGATATTCTGAAGTTGAGTAGTGTTTATGTGCGCTCAGACAACACGGGTAAAGACGGGATTTATACGTTCAAACCGATTTGCTACCGTGGAACATATAGTCCTTCACATAAATCCGGCTGTAAATGGTAATATTTCAAAAATAATTATTACAATACATTTATTCATAAATTGTATGTTTTGCATACAACAATTATGACACTAAAATAAATAATTAATTACCATGTTATTTTTTGATAACTGGTCGTATGGATATTTGCGTACGAAACGTTCTTTTCTCACGCGGATACGGACAAGGTAGCACGTGTTGTATCTTCACTTAAATATGTGCTGAGTTTCCACTGAACTTTTGAGTATTTGAAGCGTTGCAGTTATCAAAATAAACTACAACTTTTAATAATTAAAGAACAGTGTTGAGGCGCGTAATGGTTTGCTGATTTTGTTTCAACTTGCCGTGTAGTTGCAACTCCCTCCCACAGGTGGAAGTAACGTACTCAACCGCACAGGAGCCCAATATCTTCAAATATATAAATAAAATCATGTTTAATGAGAGAAAAATTGACAAAGAGCCATAAAAAATCCCCACCCTCTGGTATAGGAATAATAACAAGGACATTAACTAGAATTTATCATAGACCTGTCTTCGCGGGCCGCAAAAATGTTCAAAATTACTTTAATCTAAAACTTCAACTTGAGCTGCACAGTGAAGTTGCCCCAATGCTTACAAGCATTTTCCAGTAATCGCTTGATACAGGATTTGTCCCAGATGACTGGAGACATGCAGTTATTTCCCCTGTCTACAAAATGGTTAAAAGTCCAAAGCTAGCAACTATCGGCCCATCTCCCTTACCTGCATTGCATCCAAACTTATGGAACACATCCTGGTCTCAAACGTTATGAAGTACTTTGACTCCCACAACATATTAAGCCCCCAGCAGTACGGTTTTAGGTCAAAACGTAGCTGCGAGACCCAACTCATAGGTTGCACCCAGGAGATTGCTGACAATCTAGAACTCGGTCAGCAGTCTGATGTCATCATAATGGATTTCAGTAAAGCCTTCGACAAAGTAGATTACCACAAACTTAAGCATCTTGGTATTGATAATAAGGTCTCCTCTTGGGTCCGCTCTTTTCTCCATAACAGGTCACAACAAGTTCTTGTCGAAGGTAAAAGCTCCGATAGGCAGCAGTCCTCTCCGGAGTCCCCCAGGGTTCAGTACTCGGCCCTTGCCTCTTCCTTGCTTACATTAATGACCTACCATGACCTAAGCATCAAAAGTTGGGCCCGCCTCTTTGCTGATGATACTGTCGTTTATGTAACCATCAAATCTTTATCTTCCGCAGAAAGCTTACAGCAGGACCTGCACCTTTTAGAGTTATGGGAGCGGGAATGGTCAATGGAATTTAATCCCGACAAGTGTGAGATCCTAAGAATCCATAAAAAACGAAAGCCCCTCATATTCCCCTATAGGTTACATAACATGGGACTCGGATCAACCGAACAGTCCAAATATTTAGGAGTCGCCTTAGGTCAAAATCTCAATTGGGCCCAAAATCTCGATTGGGCCCCTCATATAAACAACATTACCTCTAAGGCCAAAAATACTCTCCGTTTCATTAAAAGGAATGTCAAAACTGACAACAAAAAGGTCAAAGAAGCTGCTTACAAAACATATGTTCGCCCCCAAGTTGAGTACTGTTCCACAGTCTGGACCCCTGGCAGAAATACCTCATATACAAAATTGAAATGATTCAGAGATCAGCAGCCCGTTACATACTAAATGACTACGGTTACACCAGCAGTGTCTCCGATATGATTTCGGCCCTAAATTGGAAAACCCTGGAATATAGAAGACGCCAGGCCACTCTTGTCATGTTTTTCAAAATCAGAAATGATTAGTTGCCGTGGATCATCACCATCTTATTCCCACCAGAAACCTTGATTACCTAATCCCACATTCCAAAACAAATTACCACCTAAACTTCTTTCCCAGGGCTATCAGGCTATGGAATGGTCTACCACCCTATATACAATCCAGCCCCAACCTACTGACCTATGTCAGTCGGTTGAATTCCCACCAGCTCTAGACCCCCTACTTCTGTTTTTAACTTTAGCTTTCTTGTAGATCTTTTTAACTTACTAATCCTTTGCACATAATTTTAAAAAAAAACTAACGCGCTGTTTTCCAGACAAGGGCCTGTCAGTTATCGAGCACGATTGTAGACAGTATCAAGTTGAAGTTGATTCTGGTAGAAGGATTACTCCTGTGACACCAGCTCTAGGTTTTTGTCACTGTGGCAGATGCTTTTCCCTGTCACGACGGTGGATTTATAATCATACTTTATCTCTTGATCCATCCAGAACTTATCTAGTCTCAGTTTGAATGTTTTGACATTTTTCGAGTCTATAAGTCTTTGCACACTGCACAGACTTTCAAACAATAGTTTTGAGTTTTCTCCCCTTAATCCATAGCTCGTGTCCTATTCCTGTAAAAGGAGGCATGTCACATAATGCATGCATATGCAACCACTTACCCCTAAAAACTAATTCCAATAAAATCAGAATGAGTAAGTACTTTTCATTTATTTACATTTGTCAAAGCAGTCTTGGCATTATTATTTTTTCGGCACTAGCCCGTCAAGGTCACAGTTACCTGAAGCAGTAAAATTGTTTCCGGATGATAACTCAAGAACGCTTAGGCCTGGGATCACGAAACTTCATAGGGACATTTGTCATGACCGGCAGATGACCCCAATGATTTTCAGATCACTAGGTCAAAGGTCAAGGTCACACAATGGCTGACACTACAACTGACAGCCCATTTTGGGGGCATGCATGTTTTACAAATAGCCCTTGTTATCCCTCGCCAGAGGCGGAGGGATATTGTTTTGGTGTTGTCCGTCCGTCCGGCACTTGTGTGTCCGGAGCCATATCTTGGAAGTGCTTTGGCATTTTCATTGAAACTTGGTATGAGTATATATATATATAGATAAGATGATGATGCACGCCAAATGGCATTGTACACCATCTGTTAATAACAGAGTTATGGCCCTTTGTATCTTGAAAAAATGCTTTTTGCTATAGGCACTTTTGTGTCCGGAGCCATATCTTGGTAGTGCTTTGGGGGATTTACAGTACAGGCAACGTGTACTTGGACAAAAACGCGTGTCCGCGGTGTTCAATTTTCCCGATGGGTGACATTTCGCGGGGGGCAGACACGCTACTGACCGCGGTGTTCGGCGAACACCCAAAATCACCGCGATTGCACGCTATCGTTAACGGGAACACCCGTGATCACCGCGATGCTGCGCAGCCACCGTAAACACCTGTCTGCGAGGGTCATTCACGTGTTTTAAATGTACATGTACATGTACAAAATAAAGTTTGATTTTTATTTTATTCAGATGAAATGTCAATTCCAAATCATTCGCGAGCTACCCCGGTACTTGAGAAGAAATTCACTACGAAACTTTAAATCGAAATTAAAAGATCCCAATGTTGTCTGCGCTACGAAGATTTTGTGTAAAAAATAAATACACCCACGCCAATTTTCGCGCGCTTTTTATGGTTCAGAACAAAGAAAATGAAAATATCATGGGCATATATACATGTATTTATTTGTGGCTACAATTTGTAACAGAACATGAACTCTACACAACGCGCGCACTAGGCGTCAGGTGATTTACGAATGTTGGAATACACCTGTTCTGATTGGGCGCTTATTTCATCAAATCTTTAAATAGAAACATATGCCGAAATTCATTTGATAGTTTAGAGATATGGCGAACGTTTGTGATTTTTGCATTTCTATCACACTTTTATCGTCAACATTGACCAGAATTTGCATGAAATCGGAAATCTCGGGATTATCGGGTAATGGACAGAGACGGGAATTTTTGCATGTATGCGGTAATCGATTGTGATTGTTCGTAATCGTTGTTAATTTTTTAGACACCAAATGACACCTATAACATTCAAACGCACGGTAGATTCTTTCTGCAAATTGGTACCGACCTACGTTTATGTTCAATTATTTTATTTCTAGCGAACACGATGAACACCGCGGTAGATATTATGGGTCCGCGGTGATTCGCGGTGTCCACCTTATGGAAAACGGCCCCCGCGAATATTTGATCTGAACACCCATCGCGGGGGTCGTTTGGTAAGCGAACACCGTAAAATGAACACCGCGACGAGTGGCGTTTGTCCAAGTACACGCTGCCTGTACTGTATATGCCACCCTACCGGGGGCATAAAAATAAATTTTATGACCAAGATTCATAAAATCTGAAACAAAGTTGTGACCTCTAGAGACTGAGTGTTTACAAGGATTTTGTATAATATAATGAAAATTTTGACAATCTAAGGGCAATAATTCTGGCATTTATTATGCGATTTTGCTCATTATCAAACTTGACTGAGATCTTGTTGCCATATAGCTTCTCACCAACTTAAATAAAGAATGCTTGAGAAATGTGAATGCTAGAGTGTTTACAAACCAAATGTGGACAAACAGACGGACAACGGACAAAGAGCGATCCTAAAACCTCACCTGAGGAATCAGGCGAGCTAATAAAACCAATGTTTTGACCAAGTTTCATAATGATTGCGCAAAAAATGTGACTTCTCGACTGTTCACAAGCCTTTTTTTACTACATAAATATAAGGAAAACTGCCCCGTCCCCCTGGCAGCCATGTTTTTCAACGGACCGGAACCATTTTCAAACTTAACTCACATTTTTAGGAGAAAAATGTTCTGACCAAATTTGATGAAGATTGGACCAAAAATGTGACTTCTAGAGTGATCACATGTTTTCACTATATACATATAGAGAAAACTGCCCCGCCCCCTGGTGGCCATGTTTTTTCACTGATCTGGACCATTTTCGATACTCGTCCAAGATATCAATAAAACCAATGTTTTAACCAAGTTTCATGATGATTGGGAAAAAATTGTGACTTCTAGAGTGTTCTCTAAAGCCAAATTAGGAAAACTGCCCCGCCCACTGGCGGCCATGTTTATCAACGGACCAGAACCACTTTTGAACTCAACCAACATATCATAAAGACAAACATTTTGAAAAAGTTACTTGAAGATTGGGCATGAAATGTGACTTCTACAGTGTTTACAAGATTTTTCTTTTTTCAACCTAGTGACCTAGTTTTTGACCCATCTGATCATGACCCAGTTTTAAACTTGATCAAGGTTTCATTTGGACATGTCTTCTGACCAAGTTTCATGAAGATCGGACAAGAAATGTGGCCTCTAGAGTTTACAAACCAAATGTTTACGGACGGACAGACAAAGACCGATCCTCAAAGCTCACCTGAGCAATAAGGTGAGCTAAAAATCTCTTAAACACCTTGCACATATTTACAATTTGCATTTAGTTGGGGGCATAGATATTTTACAAAATCAGTTGTTTAATGAGCTGTCATAGTCTCAAGTTATTATTCTGGTTTGCAGCAAGCCATCCTGCCAGCCAATGGCCAGTCTGCGGTGGGCACCCCTTCTCTGTTGGCCGGGAACCAGTCAATGATGCCCCCCGGACTTCAGATCATAGGCCAGCCGAACCAGTCTGCATTCATCTCACAGCAGCAGCTGATGACAGATCAACAGGGGGCCCAGAATCTAAACATGGGTGAGTCACTGGTTATGACTTATCCTTCACTGGGTATATTGGAGTCACTTTGTCAGTTGGTCGATTCGGCTGCATTAAAATGTTATATGGTTGTGAAGCAACCTACTTCCACAGTTCTCAAGCGATTAAATTGAATCTTAAAAAAGTTATCATCATGAAGTGTAGATGTGCCAAACACTTTGTTCATAACAAGTGATCCACAGATTTCTGATTTATTTCAAGTGAACATTGGTTGTGAAGTTGTGATGATGTCTAAGTCATTTTTGAAAGTTTGGTTGAATTGAGTCTCATATAGTAAGCTTTGGCTCTTGTATTGTAAATACTTTCTTTTTGGCTAGTTTGAATGTGCGAAGACAAGTTCAAATATACTGGATTTAAGAATAGATAATTATTATGGCAGAGGCATAAAATGTTCGTAGTGTAAACTGAAACTTTTAATGTGCCATCTCCATGAAGCGCAGATGTGCAAGACACTTTTCATGTGAAGTTATCCTTAGTTATGTGTCCTTGAACTTATCCATGGGCATGGCTGCTATGTTTGTCACACTGTCAGTGTGGGGGGTATTTTTTAGTCACTTATGTGACAAAGCTGTAGTTATAATTTGGAAGAAATACACTCACACGCTGTCACATGTATGTTACTACTGAAATTTTGATAGGCTTTAACAGTTTACATTCAAAGAACTAAACAGCTGTCGCTTTTACAGTTTATATTCAAAGAACTAAACAGCTGTCAATTTATTGAAGATGGCTTTCCCGCTGTAATTTAAGTTAATTTATGAAGTCATTAAAGTTAATTGCTTACAGGAAGGACATTTTATATTTGCTAATGTGATTCATTAAGCAATTGACTACAGGTATTGAACTTAGCTTGACAGTTGTTATTGATTTATTAGGGTTTGTAATGAAAGTACAAGGTGAATCAAGTTTAGTTTTTATATTAAATATACATTTTGATATATACTTATAAAAAGGAATGTAATTTATTCTTTACAGGTAATATTCTTTTAGGTTTAACATTGTAAAAAGCTATCTCCTTTGTCACTTATGTTACCGTACTATATTTTTATCATTTGAGCTACATAATTCAAACTTTGCCAAGATATTTGTGTCGTGTTCTGAAAAAAATGTGCATATATAATGCTTGTGCGTAAATTGTCATCCCAGATTAACCTGTGCAGTCCGCACAGGCTTATCAGGGACACCACTTTCCGCTTTTATGACATTTTTCATTTAAATGAAGTCTCTTCTTAGCAAAAATCCAATTAAGGCGGAAAGTGTCGTCCCTGATTAGCCTGTGCAGACTGCACAGGCTAATCTGCGACAACACTTTACGCACATGTGTTTTGCCCAGTTTTCTCAGAACGCGACTCATTTGTCAACTGTAACAATGGTCCAGTGTATGTGTGTTCATGCGTGTGTGCGTCTTAACTTGTCCATATTGTAACTTTGTCATGTATTGTGCAATGTTCACCATATTGAGGCGACTTTTTGTCTAACACTCTGTGTCATGACCTCAAAGGTCACACTTAGAGATCAACGGTCAAATTTTATCATAAAACAGCTTGTCCAGACTGTAACATTTTCATTCATAATTTAAAAATAACTGAGTTACCAAAAATGTTAACTATGTGGAGAAGTTTTGTCACGGTTAAGCTTGTTAAGTTATTACAAGTACATGTATGATTGACAAATGGCTAAATATGTTGCGGGCAGCAGGGCCCTCGATCTGGGTTTTTTGGGGCCGAATATCAGCCCCGTCCCCCATAAAAAAGAATACTTTTTTCCCCTTTTTTTGGAAAAAAAATCCCCCCCCAAAAAAAAAAAATTAGAAAGAAGAGTCTCATGATTATTTATTTCAATTTTATTTCAAGTACATCCATTCAAATATACATTATTATGAAAAAAGCAATGAATATAGTTCAATCAGTACAAATGTAGTAATAAGAGGGTAAGTAAAAAAAATCCCCATAAAAGGGAAACACCGCGAAAATCCCCCCTAATGAGGTACCTGGGCCCCTTCCCCTGATTGCCAGAGAGGGCCCTGGGCAGGCATCTAGTTCTAATTAGTGCGGTTATTATCCCCCGCCAAAGGCGGAGGGATATTGTTTTGGCGTTGTCCCTCCGTCCGTCCGGCACTTTTGTGTCCCGAGTCATATCTTGGAAGTGCTTTGGCGGATTTCATTGAAACTTGGTATGGTAATATATGTGGATAATACGATGATGCACGCCAAATGGCATTGTACACCATCTGTTAATAACGGAGTTATGGCCCTTTGTATCTTGAAAAAATGCTTTTTACTATATGCACTTTTGTGTCCGGAGCCATATCTTGGAAGTGCTTTGGCGGATTTCATTGAAACTTGGTAGAGTATATATATGGATAAGAGGATGATGCACGCCAAATGGCATTGTACACCAACTGTTAATAATGGAGTAATGGCCCTTTGTATCGTAGTATGTTCATCTGTCCGATTTGCACCCTTCCTTAAACAAAATATATGTTGCGGGGGATATCAATTCTACGAATTTGCTTGTTTTCTTTGGCCTCAGCAATTAGTCTTTTCAAGGTTTGTTTACATTACACTGTGTGCAACCATCTGGGTCGGATAAGGACCTTGCACAACTACCAACTGACCAATCATCTAAACATTTGTCACCTGAGAACAGCAGTCACCTGTTCACCATGGCCACTTTGGCCATTACCCATGACCGACCGCTGTTATAAGGTTTGACTGTATTGTCATAAACTATGATAAAGCTGCATTTCCCAAAATGTATCGACAAGGTCCCTTCATACAGGACACCTTGAATGGTTGGCAAATAATTTTGATGTTTCTGTTTTCAGTAATTCAATATGCCTTGCGGCGTCCCACAAATTTATCACCGAACCTATACCACTCCTAGACGTCCTTTTGAAAAGGAACGGCTTGATCAGGAACTTAAGCTCATTGGAGAATATGGGTTAAGGAACAAGCGTGAAGTGTGGAGAGTGAAGTATACACTAGCAAAAATCCGCAAGTCTGCTAGAGAGTTGCTGACCTTGGATGAGAAGGAACCAAAAAGGTTGTTTGAAGGCAAGTATATACCACCCTTACAAAGTTTGTGGGGGCAGTGTGTGTTTTTTTGGTGGATATTTACCTAATCACCAGCCCCTTTCCAAAAATGGGAAAAAACACTGCTGAAGAGGCCACATTTATGACTTAATTTTTACAAAACTTGGTGAGAATGTTTATCATGAAAATATCTAGCCATGATTCGATTCTTGGTTACGATTGTCCAAAAACTAGGTCACCAGGTCACATGCTAGATTAAGAAGAACCTTGCTATCACTGTCAAGGCCACTTTTACTCATTAGTATCTTAAACAATTTGTAACAGGCAACTTTAGATCTATTTTATTAGCTCGGCTGTTTTCGAAGAAAACCCGAGGTATTGCCATAGCCCTCTCGTCTTCCGCCGCCCGTGTCGTCGTCGTCCAAAAACTTTTAACATGGGCCACAACTTTTGCAATATTGAAAATAGCAACTTGATATTTGGCATGCATGTTATTTCATGGAGCTGCACATTTTGAGTGGTGAAAGGTCAAAGTCATCCTTCAAGGTCAAAGGTAAAAAAACGTTTTTTTTTTTTTTTTTTTTTTTTTTTTCATGTGTATCTCATCGACCTGCACATTTTGAGTGGTGAAAAGGTCAAGGTCAACGATGACCTTCAAGGTAAAAATAAATAAATCCAAGCACCCACAGCCGAGCGTTGGCACCCGCTATGCGGTGCTCTTGTTATATTGTAGATACCATTTCAGACATGCTGTTAAAGACATTATTAGCCTTTGAAAACCTTGTGACCTTATGTCTCAAGTTTTTCAATTTTCGTCCCATGCAAAGGCATCTGCAGGAACCAAAGTGTTATTGTCTCGATCTTGATGAATCTTTGTCACAATGTTTATCTTGAAAATATCTAGGCTGAGTTAGAATACGGGTCATTTGCCTCCATAAAATATATCATGAGGTCTAAAACTCAAATCTTAGGAAAACTTATATATCCCTGGAGAGGCCAGATTTATGACTCATTCTTGATGTAATTTTGTCAGAATGTTTATCTGGTAAAACCTTGGTAAAGTTCGAAATTCCGTCACACTTTGCATTAAGGTTTTGCGTTTAGGTTTCGAAAAATGTGGGAAAAGGGGGCATATGTCATACTACGTTGACAAGCCTTGTTTAAATTGGAAAAAGCGGTTGGAAAATAGCCATGTGCACTTCATGTCTACACAAAGCAAAGGTTTTAATACATACTTTACATAAGATAAATGTGTGCACCATTGCAATTTCACTTTTTCTATAATTTTCTTTGGGAAATGCGAATGATTATTTTCAAAAGCTATTTACTAATAAATTTATTCTGGTTGTTAGGTAATGCACTGCTGCGTCGTTTGGTTCGCATTGGTGTTCTGGACGAGAGCAAGATGAAGCTTGATTTCGTGCTTGGCTTGAGGGTGGAAGACTTCCTGGAGCGTCGTCTACAGACTCAGGTGTTCAAACTGGGTCTGGCCAAGAGCATCCATCATGCCCGTGTGCTGATCAGGCAGCGTCACATCAGGTACAGTACTCTGTAGGCCACTGGAATTCTTGTTCCAAGTCTACAGATCTGCTTCTAGCCACTTGAGAACTTAAACTTCTCAACGCTAGTTTCAACTTTGCAATGCCGGAGATGGCGGACAAGCAGTGCGCAGTTGAGCCACTTGATCATGCACTGCATGTTAAACGCTTGACAAAGACTTCTCTAAAACGGTATGTACAGTGAGAGCACTTTACGCTTTTAGCTCTCCTGAGCATGAAGCAAGGTGAGCTATTGAGATTACTCAATGTCCGGCATTGGTTGTTGCACGGTTTCTGGTGTGCATAATTTTTAGTTCGGCTGTTTTCGAAGAAAACCCGAGGTATTGTCATAGCCCTCTCGTCTGCCGCGTAGTCGGCGTCGTCCGGAAACTTTAACATTGGCCATAACTTTTGCATTATNATTTACAAAAACCCTATTGTTGTCAAAAACAGGGGGTGATTACCCAATATACCCCAAAAGTTATCTAAAGCCCTGCATGGTAAGAATGTAAGACAATATTTAGGCAGAGTGAGAATCTAGGTCACACACATCTACTAACTGGGCCACCAGGTCAAATCTTAGAATAACCTTGTTGCCACTCTAGAGGTCACATTATGATGCAATCATGATGAAACTTTGTCAGAATGCTTAGTCTAAATCTGGCTAATGACTTATGTGCGTCCAACAACTTGGTCACCAGGTCAATAATATATTGATAACAGTATTGGATTGATCCTGTTACTTATCTTTGACTGCAATGTTATTCATGAAAGTTCAATTTACTAATGTGTATCACTTATGTGTTCTTGTTATTTTAGGTCCAATTGTTTGTACATGTATGCTTCACTTCAAAGAATGTGGCATATTACAGTCGCGCTGTACGCCAAATTCCCTCAGCCATTACTTTGCCATGCCTTGATGGATTTAAAAAATAACTAGGCACAATAAAAATGAGTTGCAATCCATCATGAGACAACAAGTTGTGTGTAAAACTTGTCACCCTACCGCAAAGGTCAAGGTCACACTTAAATATTAAAAACATAAAATTTTGCCATAAAACCGCTTTATTGGTGTGTAACTTAGTCGTTCGTAATGCTATTTTAAGGAGTGTTGCGGCAGTTTATTTAACCGAAGATATATTTATAGCAACACCGATTCGCTATTATCACAACCCAATATTTTTATGTCAACCAGTATATACTGGGGGACATATTGTTTTTGCCCTGTCTGTTGGTTGGTTTGTTGGTTGGTTTGCGCCAACTTTAACATTGGCCATAACTTTTTATACGCCCGTATAAAATACGGGACGTATTATGTGAAACCCCTTGGCGGGCGGGCGGGCGGCGGGCGGAAGGCATCACTTTGTCCGGACTCTAATTCAAATTGTATTCATCCGATCTTCACCAAACTTGGTCAGCAGTTGCATCTAGTTGATATATAGGCCAAGTTCGAATATGGGTCATGCCGGGTCAAAAACTAGGTCATAGGGTCAATTAGTGCATTTTCAACGGCGCCACTTTGTCCGGACTCTAATTCAAATTGTATTCATCCGATCTTCACCAAACTTGGTCAGTAGTTGCATCTAGTTGATATCTAGGTCAAGTCCGAATATGGGTCATGCTGGGTCAAAAACTAGGTCAAAGGGTCAATTAGTGCATTTTACTTTGTCCGGACTCTAATTCAAATTGTATAAATCTTATCTTCACCAAACTTGGTCAGTAGTTGCATCTAGTTGATATCTAGGCCAAGTTCGAATATGGGTCATGCCAGGTAAAAAACTAGGTCATAGGGTCAATTAGTCCATTTTCAACAGCGCCACTTTGTCCGGACTCTTATTCAAATTGTATTCATCCGATCTTTACCAAACTTGGTCAGTAGTTGCATCTAGTTGATATCTAGGTCAAGTTCGAATATGGGTCATGTCGGGTCAAGAACTAGGTCATAGGGTCAATTAGTGCATTTTCAACGGCGCCACTTTGTCCGGACTCTAATTCAAATTGTATTCATCCGAAACTTTTAAACAACTTTTTATCCTGCGTCAAAGTGGTATGGGGGTATAAGTCACATTCAGTGACAAAGCTCTAGTTCAAGTTGAATTCACCAAACTTGGTCAGAGGTAGTATATAGATTATATATCAGTCAGGTCTGATTGGAGACATGCAACCGATTAACACATGCAATATTTTTATGCAATATTTTTATCCAGTTTTATTTTGCGATATTTTCATCGGGTTTATTTTTTTCGCGATNGGCAGGCGGGCAGTTGTCCTTATATGGCTTTAGTGAAAACTTGTTGATGCTATATTAGCCACATTTATTGGCCAATCTTCATGAAACTAGGTCACTAGGTCAGCTTGCATTTTTAGAATAGTCTAGTTCCTTTGGCACTCAGGTGAGCGCCTTAGGGCCTGATTGCCCACTTGTTCTTTCTTTAATTAACTTCTTGTTTTATACTGGAGCTCTTAAGTTCTGTTGTTTACATTTATCAATTTAAAGCATTTATCACTAACTTCAAAAAAAAGCCGAAATCTGTAAACAAGTCCCTGTAAGTCATTGATGATTAAGGTCAAGTTTGATACCGTATTGTCTTATGTTTGTGCTTTAATATTGTATTATTGTTGTTGTTTTTATGCCCCCGGTAGGGTGGCATATAGCAGTTGAACTGTCAGTCTGTCCGTCTGTGTGTCTGTCCGAAAACTTAAACGTTGGTGATAACTTTTGCAATATTGAAGATAGCAACTTGATATTTGGTATGCATGTGTATCTCATGAAGCTGAACATTTTGAGTGGTAAAAGGTCAAGGTCATCCTTCAAGGTCTAAGGTCAAAAATCAAAATCAAGGGAAGTAATTAGCTTTAAAAAGGGAGATAATTTCTAAACCTGCCAAAAGATATATTGAAATTTTATATATGAAACCATACAACTGAAGAATAATCAAAATGACATTTTATGGTCAAGCCAAGCACACAATGATACTTTTGGGCATACAAGTATCTTAGGTACTTTAAGGTTACCTGTGAATATACAGTCACGGTAGTGGCTTATAATTTATTTGCTACTAAAAATAAAGATTTGTTAAAGAACAATTATTTTCAAGGGAAGTAATTCATATAATTATCAGGGGTGGCGAAATCTCAAAAAACTACTTGTCCACGGACAACCATTAAGGAACTTTAACTTGTCCGTTGCTGAACTACATTTGTCCGTTAATGTTTATATACATTATAAACGCATTTATTGTTATACCTACCATTCTAATCAGACCCTACGGTGTACACCTCCACTATAAAATTGTGGCCAGTTACTACGAAAACTAATGATGTAATCATCGTTGAAAATGTGCATTTCATGCGTAATATTGTCAAAACATTTTTTCATCACTTTAAGCGTTTAAACAAGACTCGTTGAATTAATAACACACAACTGTAAAAGTTTTGTTTTATTCTCAAATGAGCATAATTAAATGTGTTATCCGACAAACACTTCCGAATTTTAAATACAGCCATTGCCCTATGCAACGTAGCTATCCGGCTATGCTCGAATTTGTATGAAGTAAAACATAAGAAAAAACTGATGCTAAAATTTAGCGAACATTTGGTATAAATGCATTTAAAAAATTAAGACGAACGTTCAATATTTAGATACGGAATGAACGAACAAACCAGTCTGTACACTGTCTAACAGTTGGGCCGAATATTGAAAATGCAGCATGCTAACGGTCTCTTATAGAATAAGGGAGATCACTGCTCAGGAGAGTGCCCGTATTTTTGCTTGATTGCTCCGCAAATAGCACTGACAATGTAATCGCGTGTCAACATCCGGTTTTGTAAAACTTAATAACGACTTAAATACAATGTATTTTTTTTTTGTATTCCTCGACCCGACTGGTTGTCCACGGACAACTTAATTGAAAAAAAAATCAGTTGTCCAGACAAGCGAATGTACAACTCGGGCAACTCGGACATTTGATTTCGCCACCCCTGATTATAAATCTCATATTATATATTTCCTTTAATTTAAGTTATTTTCACAGTTACTGTACAGATTTTGTATTTTGTTTATTTATCACTTAAATTATTGATTTGTCAAAGTTTTTATTTATTAATGATATAACTATCATTTCATTCCTGTACTAATTTGTGAATGGTAGGTTTCATTATTTACCTGTGGACTTATGTCCATAGATACATGATGAACTGTGGCTATGATCTCTTCATTGAACCACAGGCCTTGGTAGTCAGCGATGACTGCCTTGGTCATTTCTGACTGCCCCATCCCCCCCTCCGTCCGTCCTTCAGTCCAAAAACTTTAACATTGGCCATAACTTTTGCAATATAGAAGATAGCAACTTGACGTTTGGCAGGCATGTGTATCTCATGGAGCTGCACATTAACATTGCTGAAAGGTCAAGGTCATCCTTTGAGGTCAAAGGTCAAAAAACTAAATCCAAGGGAAGTAAAAGTTTGTGGTTAAAATAGTACAAAATTGATGTTTTTTTTTTTACCTCATTAAGTCTGTCATAGGGAGTTAAAAAAAAGAGCAAGATAAAAACTACAGTTATCACACCAACACCAAATCTAAACATAACTACCCGGTAGGCTGGTTTCTACTTTAGGCCCTCTTGTTAATATCCATATTGATGGGTACTGGTTCAATATCTTAGGCAGTCTAAAACTTATCAAAAGACTGCAGTTACAGGACTTTTGTTTCTGAATTCCAATACACAATATGTTTTTAAAGCTGCCTGATGAGGGAAAAGGTGCAGTAAAAGATGCAAGGCTGAATATGTGCAAGAGAAGAAAGAAAAATCGCAATTTGTGTGCATCAAAAAGCATGATTTTCTTCAATTCAAATCGCTGAAAATTATTAAATGCTGGGAATGGCTATTCTATTGAGTGAATTATATTTTCAGGGTGCGTAAACAGGTGGTGAACATCCCATCATTTGTTGTGCGCCTGGACTCTCAGAAGCACATAGACTTCGCCCTGACATCTCCATATGGTGGTGGACGACCAGGTCAGTATGGAGTCAGCAATTCAACTCCTGTTAGATTTATAATTATTATATAATATCCCCCACTCTACAAGTAGAAAGTGTCTGAAACCAATAGAATTTATTTGTGTATTGAATTATTTTTAAATTACTGATATTTAAAGTACAATTACAAATGGGAAAAGTGATGCTGTGACCTGTGTTAAGCATTCAGTTTCACACCAGCTCTCCTCTGCAATATAGATATATTAATTACATGTATATGATAACAAACAATGCCCTTGGGGCATGTTTGCACTGGCTAATGAATCTGCTCTAGTAAATGACTGCTATAAACTGGCTGCTCATTGGAGCGGATTTTGTCAGTTATAGTAAAAAGTATTGAGAACAAGTCTTTTGAAAAAACTCCATAAGCTACAATGTCGAGCGACAGCGTGAATTGCAATGAGGTCAAAAGTCACTTAATTAGTTTAGTGTAAACATATTTATTTTAGCTCTATTGCATCGAAAGCCTAAGGCTTATTTGAAATGCTCTTGAGTCCGTTTCCTGGGACTAGAACAAGTACTTGGTGTCTATGAGGGAGATCTAAAGAAACGCTCCCACAGTGGGGATCGAACCCATGACCTTCCGATCGCTTAATTGTTGTTGGCTCAAATATAAATCTATATGAGATATGTTACATACAAGCACAACCTGTCTTTCTAAATGACAATTGTCCATCTATTTATTTAAAAAAAAAAGTGACTATTTTCCTGGCCCCTGCTTGCGGGATACTAACTAAATAACTGCTGGTTTCAGGTCGTGTGAAGAGGAAGAACGCCAAGAAGGGCTCAGGTGGAGGTGGTGACGAGGAGGACGAGGACTAAACTTCGCGCTCAGCAGCCCCGCAACTTACTTGTCACTTAAGAAATAAAGAGAATAAAGATAACCAGCCGTCTTTTTAAATACATTTTTTTTTTTTTTTTTTTTTTTTTTTTTTTTTTATNTTTATGATTATTTATATATTACCAGAAAGAACCCTGGGAATGTTTTACAAAGCTGTCGTGAGTTATGACTGGACAGCTGGTTGCAATTCTAAGAACTTAATATTTTGTGTTTCTCGTCTGCACTAAAATATTCTCACAGTATTAAGAAGTTGGGATATAAACTCAAGATTTTTTTAATAAATCAAGGATGATGGAGTCCGACGGACTACCTTGACACAAAAACAAGGAGTCCAAGTCTCATTTTTAGGAGTCCCGGACTCCCGTTAGTGTCGAACGCTGCTCAAGGATGCTATTTTTCAGCAAATTTTCTGAGATTCCTCTTAATTTGTGAAAAATGAGGCGATTAGGGTACAAACGATTCTGACAAAAAATATGGATAGCACGAATGTCTTTCACCAAATTCGGTGATTAAAGTCAGTAAAAAACAAATTGTATTAATAATTGCTTCAAATCAATTATGTGATGTAAATCGGAAAGCAATTCCTGTCTCTGGATTGTTAATGTAGATAGACTGTCCTGGGAATGTAAGTTACATGTGAACAATTCGTGAACTAATGTGCCAGTGGTAAAGTGTCGCTACTTGTAGTTAAAGTTCAGTAAAAGTGCTGCCCAAATTTTGAAAGAAAAATCCATCAAGCAAAAATAAGACTGCCGGCCTCGTCCACAGGGATCGAGGAAATTGATATGTAGATATATACTTAAATGATAAATCTTGTACATATAACAACACAAACTATTAAAATCGGAAATATTTTAATAAAGTACTGCCTAGATTTAGGCTTAGCTCCACATAGTAATATACATATTACATGTATCGTGTGCGGTGCTTGTCATCGGTCCGGTCCTTCTGATTGGTTGCTTATGTTTGCTACTATGTGCTTGCTCTTTAAAGTTTCTGATACTTTTCTTTAAATATTTTTTTTTCTAACTTTCAAAAGTATGCGATTTCCAACATATTGTTCAAACTACTAATTCCGGGATCAGTCTATTATGCTCCCCTCCGACTTCAAGATCACACGCATGTACAATGTAAACTTCTACATTGCGTCGACGATATACTGTAGAATCACACACACACACGTATATTATATATATATATAATATATTTTATTCGTCAGCATACAATTTGGAGGTTTAAAAAAAACGTGACTATTTAGTGGACACGTAATTTCATGTATTTTAATTTTAGCCGGCCATTTCCCAATGTGTTTGTAATACCTGTCCGTGATAAATCGCGGTGGGGAGAGGACATACAAACATTTTATTCAGTAACAGTACACCATCCTCATACCTACATATACACATTATTGTGTAACGTGAATTGGTATAACAACATAACATACAATAATCACTTCGTATAAATACAATTATATCGAGGCGGTAATGAAATGTATTGCACAGTATTATTTAGGATCGTATTTCGTATCGCAAAAGCTTCTTTGATATATTTACATCCATTATAAATTATTGATTTGTCACATGAAACTAATAATTTTGGGAATTTACATACTGATGGGTTAGTATTAGGGATTGGAACGAATACGGAAAATGATATTCGTTTGTCATTATTCAAATATTCGATTTTTAAACCTTGTATTAAAATGTCCGAACATATGACCGTCCGGAGCAACGTACTATTAATGATTGTCACAAATACCACTAAATCGTATCTTATATGCAGCTTTGAAAAACTGGATAGAGCAATACTTTTTTGTGATCATTTATAATAATGTTCTTCTTTTTAGATGATTACTGTTCATTTTCATAAGATATTTCCGTAAAACACATTACCGTTAATTCCTATTATTTCGATACTTCTAATTGATTTGGATAACTTCCCATCGATAATATTTATGCTTTCGTTTTCGCTATTTTTTCTGGAATAAAGAACCACGACGGTTAAATTGGTTAATATTTGAGTAACTTAATTCTGTGACTAGTTGAACTACTAAAGTCACGAAATGCAACACTGAGTAACACATAGGATATCGAACAGGCCCGTATTAGGGAATGGAGAAATACCAGCATTCAACACAATGGTATATTGTGTGTTCTTAATGATGTACAGTGTACTTCTAAATAGGATTAACGTGTCTAACAGGCAACATATCAATGGGTTCACCCACATATAAGATAATCATTGATTTAATATATTGATAAGCAATTACATTTTATGGCAAATGTCCCGATCTCTGTGGGACAGTCCCGCTTTTTGTGTGTTTGTCTTGACGTCCCAATATGAGACAATTTGTCCCAACATTCGTTAAAAAACGAACGTTCTATATTTACACAATACAATTCGATATGCAAGCTCTGTCTGTCTAAAACTTACCATCGCTTATCCCTTTATAACCCCCTATTAACAACCCACTTCTACTACTAGTCGAGTGCATCAGTGTTGTTGTTGACACCTTATCAGCAATTTATCATTATTAGTGATTGTATCGGTCATTCACAACATAGTTTTTTTTATGACAAGGGTCGCTAATTGCTATTGATAGATGTGTCGTACTGAAATAAAGGCCAACTGCGGCCCAAACAAGTCCAAAGATACTGTGTATTACAACATGTATACAACATGAGGTAACAAACCTGTCAAAACACTGACTTTTCATTTTCGACTGATTGTCAGAAAATACTTTTTACATATTGCATCGATAAATTTTTTGAGTAAATCAACTACTTATACCCGCCCGTTTGCCAATCATCTCGTTCACTGATGGCAGCTGTTATCCAAAAAGTGAATTATACAGGATAGTCGTCTGCACTTAACCAAAACTGCGACTTTGTACATGTACTTATAACTTTTTATGTCCCCCAGTCTATACTGGGGGACATATTGTTTTTGCCCTGTCTGTTGGTTTGCTTGTTCGTTTGTTTGTGTCAAACTTTAACATTGTCCATAACTTGCAATATTGAAGATATCAACTTCATATTTGGCATGCATGTGTATCTCAGGGAGCTGCACATTTTGAGTGGTGAAATGTCAAGGTCATCCTTCAAGGTCAAAGGTCAAATATATGGGTCACAATCGCTCAAAAGGGGACATAGTGTTTCACAAACACATCTTGTTTGGAAGTATCTTTGCATAAAAATAGAATATTCGAATATGAATTTTGGAATCGAATATTCGGCCGATTTTCGAATATTCGGATTTTCGGTCCCATCCCTATAGTTAGTATAAAATATACGGCTAATACATTTTTTTTTCTTACGTCAGTGTAACAGCGGCATTTACATTTAAAATAGTATTCGTCTTTTAATTCATAATCATTGCAACATAAAACAATAACGTTTGTTTTGTGGAATATTATTCCGAGTCTATCTGACAGTTTGGATTCTCAATGAGTGTGCAGAGACTCTTAATTTAACAAAAGTCAAGCGCATACGTCTAGGAAGCAAGTCTAAATATCCAATGAGGTTTAAAAAAACTTTATACAGATATAATACAGAGCTTTTATTCATATTACCATACCATTCTTGTTTAAAATTGTCCACCAGTCTACGTTTTAACCCGCTAGTAAAATTAATTTCTAACACAACGTTTGTGTTTTCATAAACATAACCAAATCCAGAATTATTTAACATGTTCTTGACATTTGTTACCCAATTTGTATAAACTTTATTACAGTCGGTTAATGCTTGTTTTAAAACAATTTGCATTATGATATTTTCAGTGTTTAAGATTTATTTTAAACCAATATTTTAGCACGTAAACAAATCTATTGACGTAAAGTGGGGATCTACCTTATTCTCTATAAACAGCGACATTACCAGTCCCGGATTACCCATTAGACAGAGTAGGATGTTCCGAGAGGATTCAACATTGACGAAGGGCTGGTGAAAGTCATTCAAGAACGCAAAAGAAACGCCAGCAGCGCAGTTATTCTCAACGGACAACAGGGGGGCTTCTTCAGGACATCAGTGGGCGTCCGTCAGGGATGTCAGCTCTCTCCCGTCCTGTTCAACATTTTCCCTGCAAAGTTCACGAACCTTTGTACCATAATTCAATAAAACGTATTAAAAAATTCTAACCGTTCTTGCCGTTTCATTATGCATCAAAACTTACTGTCCAGCGCCTCTTGAAACCTTTGTTTACATACTTTTCAAGTGGCCGACATTTAAAACACACGCGGTGCGTGTGCGGCGTTTTGTAACGAGCGACAAGACACACGTCAACGAGTAGGTCACGAAAGTTATGTATCGTGTTATTTCTTAAAATTTGACCCAGCATTTGTAAAAAATATTGTAAGAAGTATACATTTTCCAGAAAGGAAATTCATTTCTTGTTTTGCTTTTGTAATCGCCCTTCGCTTTGTCCGTCGTCAACATCTGCCTTCTTAACACTAGAAGCCACATTTACTGTCCGATCTTCATGAAACTTGGTCAGATTCGTCCCAATGATATCTTGGCCGAGTTCAAAACTGGGTCATATGAGTTCGAAAATGGTTCAGAACCGTTGAAAAACATGACCTCCAGGGGTCGGGGCATCATCATTAATCCCTTAAGTTTTGCCGTTGAGGGAAAATGAGGGACGACGATACAGAAATCCTCCTTCAGTCAGGTCTGTTGTGTGCTGCTGAGAGTAATTCATCCATGGGAAGGGATGTCCACTGTTTACATTGTCCATCCAGTTTTTTCTCTGACGGCCAGAGAGTCGTGTCTGGTGACGTGTCCAAACCAAGCAAGCTTTCGTCGTTTGACGGTCGCCTGTAGGGACTGTTGAGGACCAACAAGTGTTACAGTCATGTTCCGGACGTACTCGTTGGTCTTGTGCTCCGTGTAGGAGATGCGGAGCAGTTTTCGGAGATATTTATGTTCAAATGCCTGTATCATGCGCTCTGTGTGGACTTTTTTCAAGACACAAACATGTTATGTAAAGAATACTCTTCCGCGACGCGCAGTAGTTTTATTTTCCCTGATCTATTTATAGCTTCAGATTTTGAATGACCTGAGATGCGCAAAAAAACTACGTCACTGACGTAGCACATAGTGGACACATTCATAAACATACTCTTCCGCGACACGTATAGTTTTTTGACTTTTTCTATATACGATCCGTTCAAAATTATTCCATTTAACACGATCTTCATATTAGGTGTCATTTTGTAAATGATTGTAGTTAAAGAACTGGAACCGCGCCGAGATCTCTTTCTCGGCGCGGATGCGAGAGGAAACCAGGTTTTCAATCACTAGGTACTCTGGATTGGAAAACCTGCTTATAGCCTTAGTTGTTCGCAAGCGAACAACAAAAACTGCCCAGTGCCCCCCTGGCTGCCATTTTTTTTAACGGACCACAACATTTTCAAACTCGGCTGAGATATCATTTGTGTTCTTCACTTCTTTAAACTGAGCAAGTTTCATGATAATTGGACAAAAATGTGACTTCTAAATTGTTGATAGGTTTCACTAAAGCCATAATAGGAAAACTGCACCATCTCTTGGTCCGTTATTTTTCAACGGACCGGAACCATTTTCGAACTCTGCCAAGATGTTATAAGGAATAAATGACCGAGTTTTATAACAAGCGAAATAGAAATGTGACGCCTAGAATGTTAACAAAGTTTAACTATAGCCATATAAAGAAAACTGCCTCGCTCCCTTGCGGCCACGCTTTTCAACCGGTATGACTACCGGTAGATACCTTTAACAGTACTGTTTTCGCGAAAACAGTAAATTTACCGATAACAGTGTTTCAATATATGAAAACATTGAATATGAGGACATCGCTTTTTCCTATGTCTGGTTTGAAAAAGAAGAGTAGTTTAAAGATATTTCAAGATATATGTTATAACTTTTTAATAAAATTTATTTTAATAAAAATAATCCGCATTCAGTGTTTTCATATACGAAAACAGTAAAATGTACACCCGAAGACGGTGAACACATTTACGAAACAGTGTGTATTGAATATGTGAGTAAGAAATAGATATCGATAATACATAACCAATTCTATTTCATTCATTTTCAAGAAGTCTATATGGGAGGGGCGGGCTACTAGCCGATTTTTGCCACCGAAAACCGTGTATAACAAATGTTCCACACGTCATCTTTACACTATGATATTATATTTATGGTCGAAATGTTCCAAATAATAACAGTATTGAATACATATACAGTAATTGAACAGTAATACATATAGAAGACAAGTTAGCTGGTTATCTATTTAATTCAACGACTTTTTTTTCTTGCGTTAATAACTTATTGTCAGCAGCAAAGCATTTTGCGCAGTACTGTTTAAATACTATAGACTGTTATTGTTTACATTCGGGATTTTCCGCGCATGCGCACTGACTGGTTGGCAAAAAGCACTGGTTACAGCAACGTAAAACATACATATAGGGCTTTTGTTAAGTCAATAAATTGATAAATAAATCCGAAACAAACATTAAAACACCTGAATAATATTGCAATTTAGTACCAATAAATGTAAATTCATAAATATAATTTCCCCTTTATAAAAAACGAATAAGTTATTAGCATCAGAGTAAAGGTGGTCGGAAGACTAGAAAACTGACAATTCCACAACACAAAACTATAAATTTACTGTATTCTTTTTTATAGTAAGACCTTAATAAATGATATTTAAAAAATAATACTTTGATTATAATTTTAAGTGGTGTGGATGTGACATTGTTAATTTTAATCAGCGATCGAAAGTGTAAGAGGTGCATTGAATCAATTATAAAACAAAGCCCTAAAAAGGCCGGAATTCATACAATCTTTAAATGTTATGGTAATTTTATCTTGCATGGAATTAATTTTCGTTTCGTTTTCATTGAATGACATTATTTTTAAATGGGCATACATATGGAAAAAATTGCATATTATGCAAATCGAACTGTCTTTTCATGTATATTGAAATCACTTTACTAGTGATAATGAGTGATACAAATCTAGCATTTTATATATGAAACCATTAATCTATATAATATAGATGTATGGTTTCATATATAAAAGACTATATATTTATTTTATTTTTCGCAAGTGTATTTTACCCCTATTGTGATCAAACGTGATTGCTTGTTTTCATGGTGGTGTTTCGATCGTACACGGCAGTATCGTAAATCTGTACACGTATTAAAATAACGGAGTTTACATTTGCCAGTACCCGTTAAATACGTTAACTGTGTAGCAGAAAATGTGTACAATATTTTAAATGTATAGTTATTAAATACTTTATTATTACGATAAAACTGGCTAATATCTTTACACTTTATACATCCTGTAAAT
>VMBQ01005942.1:18788-65660 GCA_007657795.1 Dreissena rostriformis | reverse complement strand
TTTTATTGCCGATTGCCAATAAACTTTGAACTTTGAACTTTGAAGTAAATGATGTATTACGTGTTTGTAAAACATGTATAATTGGTAAGTATCAGATCCTATTTGAACGATTACCGCGCATCAGGATATTAGAGAAGGTGTTAGCAACGACCATATGTCCGTAATAAGTGAGGTTTTTAATACAAACGATATGCTTAAGAAAATGACATGTTAGCACAGAGCGAGTTTTCGCTAAATTAAGAAAATATTCCAGAATCATAAAAGTGCAACATTTCCAGAAAATTACATTCGAACATGTATAGAAAAATGGAATACATTAAATTCGCCGACGATATATTAGCTAACAAAAATACTGTCAAACTGTAAAACCAGTATCCATATATGTGTCAACATGACTGTAAATAAGCGGATTCATCAACAGTGCTAACATCTGCTCAGTTTAAACAATGTTAAATAAAGTTAAGACTGTGAATTATATATTACTATTCATTTGTTTTAATTAAGCACACTTTTATTGTACATATTAAATTCAATAGACAGTGACCTATTTGCCTACACTATTTCAAAGAATGATGTAGTTAGTGTTATTTATCATTTTGGAAAAAAAAACATTTATTACTAGTTGTAGCATATAGACTTGAAAAACAAATAGCATACACAGTACAAAGAAGGACATTCAAAACAATTACATTCGCTGGTACTAGAACCGGGACTCGTGCTGTATAACAATTCACAAATGGGTTGCCAAAACGTATTATGTTGTTAATTTAATTGGTTATGAACCCATACACAAATTACGTGTCCATAAACCATAATGGTTTATGTATAAGCCATGTTTTTTTAATTGAAATGTGTATTATTTAGTTGTGAAATAACCGATCCAAGTTTGATTAGTTTCACATTTTCAATCCATGAACAACGCCCTTTCAGATAAATCAACATATCTAAGATTCACGTGTACACTTTTATAAATAAAAAATCTGAACATAGCGTTAAATAACAACTGCCATAACTCATGATATTCGCCAATAGTAGCAACAGCAGCACCAACATCGTCACCATCAGTAACAGCCTACCGGAAACACGTAGCGTCTTAATCCGAACATTGTGTTACATCGAGTTACATGATGGCATGAGATGCGTTTTGGAAAACTGAGCTTAATGCATGTGCGTAAAGTGTTGTCCCAGATTAGTCTGTTCAGTCCTCACAGGCTAATCAGGGGCAACATTTCCGCTGTTAAGGAATGTTTCAATCAAAGAAGGTCTCTTGTAAAGACACATCAAGTTCAGACGGAAAGTAATGTCCCTGATTAGCCTAAGGACTGCACAGGCTAATCTGGGACGACACTTTATCTACATGCATTAAGCCCAGTTTTCCCAGAACGCGGCTTCAATAAACAACCACAAACACCAGGGACATTAATCTTGCGTCAGTTTCATATGTATCCGATGTTGTAACATAATTCGTAATTCAAACATGATTTGTTTATACATTGGCAAATATGTACTTTAAATTGTATTGTTGTATAGCATTATGCGCACATGTATTGGTGAATGTATGTAAACTAGACAATGTTTGCATTATGGCAAAAAAAACTGCCAAAGAACTAAAATCACTAGCACTTAAACCACTTAAACGGATGTCAGGCACTCAGAAACAACACATACGCATTAGTAACAGAGCTTTTAAGACCTCCCTCAAGGAAAAGTAATGAATTTCGTAGACTGTTGAAACCATTGTCTCAATATGAATATTGGCTATTAGTAATATACAAATGTCTCGCATGCATTCAAACCAATTGCGTCAAACAAATGGGATGGTACTGAATACAACAAAGAGAACTTCAAGCATTTACATATATCACGTTTAAGCATATGCTTAAGCACTTTATAATGACAACACAGTCCCAAACAGATTATAATCAAAATCAAGCGTTCACTTGACTAAACAGTAAACACATTAGACTATCAAAGAAGTTTGCGTTCATTGCGTTGTTACATTCTTGCTATATATCCACTTTGATCAAATGCACGGAACAAATGAACACAAAACACCAAATGCTGTTTCTAAAATTCAACATCAACTTATTATCAATACTTTTGATACACACCATATCGTCAGTATATCTTCTCCAGTCGGTTTTACTACGCTTTCACTATAGTGTACGCTTAATAATATTGTAATCGATTTAAGATGAACACTAATGAGACACTCGGTGAAATCAACACATGACATCTCTACTCACAACAATCCATATACGTTTATTGGATTTCCTTCAATGGATCACTAAGAACAGCAACGAAATATTTGATATCTTAAAGAACAATAATTCGTGTTAATTAAAATGCTTGTGCGTAAATTGTCATCCCAGATTAGCCTGTGCAGTCCGCACAGGCTAATCAGGGACGACAATTTCCGCTTTTATGGAATTTTTCATTTAAAGGATGTCTCTTCTTGGCGAAAATCCACTTTAGGCGGAAAGTGTCGTCCCTGATTAGCCTGTGCGGACTGCACAGGCTAATCTGGGATGACATATTACGCACAAGCATTTTGCCCAGTTTTCTCAGAACACGTCACATATGTGATTTCTTAACGAACAATAATTCGTCATACAATTTCACTAAATTGAATTACGTGGACGGAACACGAGCAAGAGAGGCTTTTAGAATATATTGGAGGAATGGTTAACAGGATCAATCGTTTGCAAAACACAATTGACATACGGAATGTTTCCACAATAACGGTTTAATTAAATATGACGTTGTGTTTCTGATAAAGGAGATTCTATTTGACATGTGTTCAGCGAACAAACTACCGCTGAACAATTGATATTACCCTTTCTTGTATGATGGGAGTACTTTTCTAGGTGAATAAAAACAATGTATATAAATGTCATATTAATGTTTAAAGTGTTGTTATTATAGAAAAAATGCCTCATATAATCATATATGAGCGTTCTTGACAATGTGCATTTTAAACAAACGAACGCCCTAAATGCTTCATAAATTGAACAAAAGGTAAACGTATTACCATTTGTGTAATATACAGCTAGTAATATTTGAAAACGTAATTCCAACGTGTAGCCGCATGCTTTGATCACACACTCACATGTAAAACATATTTATTTCCCATACGTTCAAGTTGATAATTTTCTTCGAATGATTCAGAAACGCATTTCATGCCAAACACGCATGTTCTGAACCTATTATTGTTAGCAAGTAACGACCATAACGCGTGTTGCATTTTGATTTTATATCAAAATCCTTTCAATAAATATAAAAATAAAAAATACGGTTGTTAAACAATCTGTCACCATTCATCATTTACGAGTATGGCTCTTATTTCGTCTTATGAACTTGCAAGTTTATGTTAAATTATGTCAATGTTTTCGTTCGAGTTGAAATGTGTTACCTCAATAATGGGAATTATTGTAAAACGTATATTTAAGTATGTGGATTGATATATATATATATATGTTAAAGTATATATATTACAGATAAATGATATACATTCTTAAAACTAAAGCTTTAAAATATGCATGTGCAAATTAGGTTTTGTTGTTTTAATTATTGAAAAAGTAAACACTATAAATTGTAAATGAATGAATGTAAATAACCTTTTGAATGTTCTACTCAAATACATGTACTTAAACTACTCTGTAAATAACATGCTTGCATGTATGTATGTATATAATATGTTACGGAATATCTTAGTTGATGTACCCATCAAATACATGTCCTTAAATAACATTGTATATTATATGCTTGTATGTATGTTTGTAATATCTTACGGATAAAATATAAAAGTGTACACACGAAAACAAAAGAAAAAATGTATAAATGATATAATCATATAGTTTATTTTGAAGATACTAATCATAATTTGTTATTAAAACATGTAGTAGTTATGACGCAGACTAGTATACAAGCTATGCCAAACCAAAAAAAGAGCGTCAATGATTGTAGAAAACCAAAGACACTGTGATATTCGGACCAATTATAACCGTATCGTTATATGGGAGAAATACGTATTTTATCAAGTATGATTGCGGTATATTACAAGTTATAAAAATCTAGAATTCTGCGACCAATGAAACCTGGATTATATACAACAATATATCGTATTATGACTAGACGAGGCTTCGAAAGAGCAAAAGGCGAAGGAATGTTATCTCAACATTTATTTTAACACGGAAATGGCACTATCTTCTAAATATGAACATGGGTATTGTCAGGGAATCGTCAGTCAACGAATTATGTGTTAAACAATGTTNAAAAGAGCGTCAATGATTGTAGAAAACCAAAGACACTGTGATATTCGGACCAATTATAACCGTATCGTTATATGGGAGAAATACGTATTTTATCAAGTATGATTGCGGTATATTACAAGTTATAAAAATCTAGAATTCTGCGACCAATGAAACCTGGATTATATACAACAATATATCGTATTATGACTAGACGAGGCTTCGAAAGAGCAAAAGGCGAAGGAATGTTATCTCAACATTTATTTTAACACGGAAATGGCACTATCTTCTAAATATGAACATGGGTATTGTCATGGAATCGTCAGTCAACGAATTATGTGTTAAACAATGTTAGTTTATAAATGTTCGCCTCGTTTAACCATTTCAATGTACAAGCGACGGACACATGCACCACCATTTTGGTGTACACTGCCTCGTATGGACATCTTAATACAATGCATTAATTAGACGAGCGGTTAAACAATTAGCGGCTGTTTACTGGTATAACTATTTTAATAAAGGCTTTACAATTATGTTTGTAATTATCAAGTTGCATATGTGCTATCCGAAAACAAATATATTAACAATAGCTGAATGTTTCAAACGCTCCTTACACAAAGTGAACAGGTCTTCACAAAGACTGTCGGAATCATACTGCGACTCCCTGGATATTATAAATATTATAATTATGTCACTTTCTGCATTTTCATTTAGCAGATACTTCATTTTAAAAGAAACAATCAATGAAAGCGCAAAGTGGTTTTTCTGATTTGTCTGTGAGGACTGTTGTGTTCGGTGTTTCATAAGATTTAGAGGTTGTTCGGTTCCATTATTCCGTCGGGCAAATGTCATCTCTCTTTATAAGCTCGTTCGTGTTATTGAAGCGATGCTTTCTGATATTTCATACCGATGGCTTACATGTTCGTAATTTAATCTCATAATGGACCGACTAAAAGTACAAATTCCATATAAGATGATTTCTCAATAAATTTGTTAATATTATGTGACCTAAGCAGTTATACAATGAACAATAAAGGAGACACAAAATACACATTTACTTTTAAACAATCCCTCTTTATTAAATGAAATGATATATGTTTAATTTTTTAATTTAGTAATATGGAAACGAGTCGCGTTTTATTGGATTATTTCTTAAAACAAATCGTGTTAAATACGAATACAATACAACATAAGCCAAACATCAATATTGTACAGTAGCTCAATTAGACAATATGAATACCAAATGCATCGTTAGAGAAAAAGATGAGCCAACGCGCATTGCAATAATGTGTAGTGTAGATGTGTTCAATACAATCGTTCAGATTAAATAGATAATTATTACAGATGGGCAGACTTGTATAAACACATGTTATGCATATACAAACTATTTTTTTTTTGTAAAACAAGTGAACATTTGCCTACAAACGCACACATTTATAGTTTTATAAATGTTCGTTGTTTGTGTGGATTAAATATAAATGAATTTATGTTATAAAATGCAGAAACAATCCAACTCCAAGAATGTAGTTCAAACCTTCATCGGTCAGCTGAGAATAAACTGCATCAATATAATTTGATTAAACTATCGTGTGTGTTTTTTTAACAAATCAAGAACGCGTGATATATAGTTTCCATGATTAACTTCTGAGACCTTAGCGATTTGTGTTACGATAGCGGCACCGACGTCTCCAATAATTCACTTTAACCTCAAACAATGGTGATTTAACGATAACAGTTAGCATGCTCGGTTAAATAACTTTATTTCAAAGCACCGATGACAATCTTCGATCCATGTTGCGCCACTTATTTGTCTTGTGATAATGAAGTATTTATATTTGTTTTGTTTCTAAGTAATTAATTTAATTAACAAAAATAAAAATAAGTAAACAAAACGACAAAACAGTACTTTTGCAATTGTTTCCATACCTACCTGATGTGTTTTGCATTGTTATCTCTAGCAAACCCCAGCATGAAACATAACTCATATTACCTTCCAAGATGATTGTCTTCTTATCAATGATGCGTGGTATACCCGTGTGATATGCACATGCATGGTATCCAGTCACTCGTAACCGAAATACATGTTTAATTCATAACCAATTATGTTTATATGTTAATAATCGCACATTAACTGTAATGCACACGTGTATGTATAAACTTAAAAGAACAAAACATATATATATGATCGTTTTGACTGAATGAATACGTATATAGCAAGCATAGGGTTTCATGTACGCAACTTGGTTTTAATGCCTAGACAGTCTAGTGAAAGCGCGTTATAATTAACTCAAAGACATATGCATCGGGAGAAAACAAAGATAATGTAAAAATATCCACTCTTTATCTTAGGTGGGGCCTGATTATATATTGAGTGAATTTTTAAATATGGTATTAACTCTGATACATCTGTAAGTGTGTTATGTACATTATTGCAGGGTCCCTTTTGAAGGAGCATTTCCCTGATTCTTGGTCTTAGTGTTGGATTGTTCCTTTACATAAAGAGGAAGGAAAAGATAATTTAAACAATTATAGGGGCATTATACTGCTTAGTGCTTTTGGTAAATTGTTTACAAAATTGATAAATATGTGATTAAATAGTTGGGCTGAAAAATATCATGTATATATAGAAGCTCAGGCTGGTTTAATAAAAAAAACATGGGGACTGTGGATACTATTTTTACCATAAATGGTGTGATTAACCATTTCTTACAGAATAATAAGAAACGTTCACTTTTTTGGTAATGGATCTTGTATAAACTAGTCAAACTTGGTGTAAGAGGTAACATGCTTAACATAATGAAAGCTATGTATTTAAATGTGAAATCAATGGTTAATATGGGAAATGTAATAAGTAAAGACTAAGTCGTATGTTTTGTTGGTGTACGGCAAGGGGAGTCACTCGTTTCTATTCTCAATGTATTAACATGATATTGAAGAATGTGTTGCATGGATTATTGGCATAGAAAAAATACAATTCTTTTATAAAGATGAACTTTTTGACATTGTCAGAAAGTTTACTTATTTAGGTATTTTTTTTCGCCGAAGGATCATTTACACCAACCTTTGAAACCTTGGCAGGTCAGGCATCACAGGCAACTGTTAAACTAAACGCATGTATGTTAAAATACTCTACAATGTCTGTTAAATGTAAACTTAACTTATTTGATAAGCTTATATTGTCCATTTTGCATTATGGGTCTGAGGTGTGGGGATTAAACGACGCTCTGGTGCTAGAAAGGAATCATTTATTTTTTTGTAAAAGAATACTGAATGTAAATGTACAGACTCAAAATAATTGTGTTCATTGTCAACTAGGAAGAACTTCTCTCCGTACGATAAGAGCTGTACATGTAGTAAGATATTAGTTAGCTTATTCTGTATGTTGCCTTTTGCAATCACTTGGATTTCAATATGCATGGCTTGTTCACAATGTTGGCGACGATAAAATATTTGTGAATATGTTTAAGTTACAATAACATGACCAATTTCTACAGAACTGGCAGAATGAGCGAACACATTCGTCTAGAGCTAGGACTTATGTAACTGTGTGTGTTTTTAAAATACAACCTTATCTAACAAGTGTCAGAACAAACAAGTTTTGAAGTGTCTTAAGTAGACTTCGGGTATCTTCACATAGACTGAAAGTCTATGTCGAGACCGGGAGATGGCAAAAACCTACTCCGATTGCATATGAGGAGAGACATTGTAATATTTGTCATATGCTCGAAGATGAGTAACACTTTGTAATTGAATGTAAACTATATACAGAAATAAGAAAGTTGTATATTGATCAATACTATTGGAAAAAGCCAAATATGTTTAAATTTGTTGAATTAATGAAATCCGCAAATGGTCGAACCAATAACAGTCTGCATAATATGTGAACAAAGCCTTCAAACAACAAAACGTGTTAATCTTTACTATGATTATCTTTAGACAATTACTACACATTCATACATAACCATTGTATACAGATTTATCGTTTTAACAAGAAAGGATTTCTCGCTAATGTTTTGTTTGTATATGTAAATTTACTCTATTGTGTATACAATGACTTGTGTACTAGTCACTTGACCACTCGTTTGTTATAGACATACCATTTATGTGCTGTATATTCATAAACACTTGTCTATTTTATAAACAATAAACTGTAAACTGTATCTTAGTAGTATAATTAGTTTATATGATTACTATTTGTGTGGGAAATACAATGAAGAATTTTCTGCACACAAATAAATTTAGGAAACTCGTAACAGTTCACAGCACCATCCGTGACACATTACTGTTTTTCACTGACGTTAGGTTTTCACGGAATTCTCCGCGTGGATAATATCCGCTTAACGACATGGGTTGCAATTTAATCCGTATCCGCCCCATAAATAATTTTCATGTATCAGAGCGGAAACGCCATCAGGTTTTTATTTTTCTGAAAAGGTGTGTGTCTACGAAATTAGACGTTAGCATACCACAACAAGTTGTCATGGTGGAGTTGATTGCGAGAAATCAGTCAATGCAAATTGGGATTGCTGGTAGATAAAAGTATGTCAATTTTATTTTGTTACCGGTATTGCAATTTATCTGTTGATGATATTTAACGATATATAATGGTTTGCCAAACGGAACAGTTGTTGTTGTTTATTCCTTGTAACAACAGCGCTGACATGTTAGTGTTTGTACGGATTGTTGATAAATAACGCACATTCATCACAATTTTAAAAAATACCAATTACTGAAGTAACTGCACATTCTTATTATAACTGGTCGTATGTCACTTGTGAATTAAGCAATACATAGAGAACAACAGGTTACTACCTGATCTTTTTTGTAATATATCAGGCAAGGTTTAGAATAATATAATGGCGAGGCTTGCCGAGCCGTTATTGTATTCGTGCCGAGCCTGATATATTACAAAAAGATCAGGCAGTAACCTGTTCTTCTGTTTATCAAACCTCTCTCTAAGTCCCCATTTTTAAAGAAATAATGAACTAAAATCGCTACGACGCTGCATTTTTAGCGGGAATGAGTATGATCCTTCACATATGAATTACATGAGTTTCGCTGTCCATCGCGCTACCATGTTTCTAAGACTCGCATGATAAACTTGATCTTTATCCAAAACTCACATAATATTCTATTTATCCTATTATTTTTCCCCTGTTTTCATTTATGATGATCAAATATCGCATTTTTTGACGATTTTGTTGTTCCGTATTTTTTTTGGAAAAACCCGAGTGTGATCTTAAAATAGCGATAGTATAGAGCTCAAGTTTATTTTTGTTATGCTATCGATTTTCATCTCGTAATAGGATAAAATATATTACATATTGCTATCATATTGTTTGTTTTGTTAAATCTGATTTTATTTTACTAAAAATGATAACTTTATAGATCCTTCCGAGTAAAATGACTTACATCAAATCATCGACTGATTTAACAACTTCCTGTTGAACATGAACTTATCAGCACTTACACATTCATTTTTAATATTTGGAAAATACGTTTTTTGCTGTTTGTATTGCTTTCTGTGGATTAAATGTAATACATCTTGGTATCCAATTGTTTGTTCAACGTGTGCGTTATATGCTATACATTACGTTTAATAAGGCGTTTCGTACATTTTTGATATCGCCTTAGAGCAATAATGTTATTGTAATGTATACAACGTGTTTTACTAGCATCCAAACTTGATAAGTGACCTATATGCTTTATCGTATTTATATAAACCCACATATGTTGTTTTGCAAGAAAGCGTTGTTTGAAAACTAAAAAAGCGTAATTTGAAAACTAATGAGTATTTAAGGATTACCGTAAACGAGTTATTTTTAACAGTTAAAACGTTAACATACCTGTCCGTAAATATGGTAAAACGCCCTTAACCCCTCAACGGTCACATTGACCGTTCAAAGACAGCGACCCACGCGTTCTGCAGGTGTTATTTATGGTGTGCTGTATTCAAGAACTTTACAGATAGATAGATAGATAGATAGAAAGATAGATAGATAGATAGATAGATATATAGATAGATAGATAGATATGTATAGATATATAGATAGATAGATAGATAAATAGATAGATAGATAGATAGATAGATAGATAGATAGATAGATAGATAGATAAATAGATAGGGTACACTAATCTACGTGTAAGGTGTTACTCATGTAACGGGCATTTGCTTTTATCTTACAAACAAAGATGAAAAATACATTATAACATACGTGTCGAAGGTCCAGTTGTTCAAATTATTCAAATTACATTGTACCCTTATTTTGTATTCACTTATTTATCAAAATGATTTCGAATAACGAGCTCAACATTTAT
This sequence comes from Dreissena rostriformis, assembly GCA_007657795.1. NCBI lineage: Eukaryota > Metazoa > Mollusca > Bivalvia > Myida > Dreissenidae > Dreissena > Dreissena rostriformis. The sequence continues at coordinate 55,092 of VMBQ01005942.1, read as the reverse complement.
TGCGTATTACAATTCAACTGAATTGCGGGTAAAGCGAATTATTTTCACTGTGATACTGTTTCAAAAATACCCCTGAAAATGATCGAGATGTATTAACTAAAAGCAACGTACTTACCTTAAACAAGACAGACACATTTATTGGATTTTCTTAAACGAAACACTTAGATTAGCAACGACGTAAGTAATTCATTGACACACTAGATTAATTAATTGTACTGTTTTCGCAATTAAATTAGCTTTGATTGAATAGTGTATGACTTAACGAAACAGATACGAGTATAAAATGTTTTGGACAAATTCTGGACACGATTTTTCTTTAACAAAACATTTGGCATTCGATGTGTTTCCACAATGCATTGTTTCCTGCTGGGTCAAGTATAAAGATACCCTATAATAGTCGGACATTTCTATCATAGTGTACGAGTCCAAATACAAGCTGTTTAAAATATATAGTGTCCATTATTTTTTCTTTACCTTGTTCTTTTTCAGGAAAATACACTTCCAATTAACATGTCGTACAAACAATAATTCACTGACTATTGGCAAAATCGACGAACAACACAATCTTGGCATATTTTAAAGCGTAATTACCATAATTCATGAACATGTTTCATCAATAGTAGTAGTTCATCTATTTGTGTATTACTAAACATAAAGCAGGACTGTTAAAATAAATATTCAAACTTAAAGTTATAGTTTGTTTAATAGCTCTTATAGCTATTATTGTGGTCATTCTATGTAACAAATATTTTATATTTGACCACTCAAGAAATGATCATACGATTTTGTACTACAACTGAAATGATGTATATGTCATTTATTTCCCTAACGCTGTAGAACGCAAGTAGAGCAGCCGACAGTTACTGACATAGAAATGTTTACCTAGAACTAGTAAAAAAGCTAACACAGGACCATGAGTTCGTCTACTGACCGCAACGACATGATTTAAATGCTGGTTAATACTACAAACATACAAAACATACACTATTATCAACATATAGCATTAATGGAACGCGTGAATAAGTGCACACACGATTTACATTCCATAAGTAATAGTACATGTGTCAACTTGTTTTGAAAAGCTTCTGTTTAATGATAATTTTGATGAGTTTATATAACACATTTTCCTCTCGGCAATTGGCATTTATGTTTTCCAAGTAAAGTTTGATGTCCAGTCGAGGTTCTTTACATAAAATCGTCCAAGTATGTTAAACTGTTTCATTTATCGCTCCTTTTAGTTAACCGCATACCATACTTGAGCTTGCTGCTTAGTTCGTCAAGGACTATTGCCATTGCAACACTAAACACATAGTATGTTGCTAGATAAAGATTAAAACTTAGATTTAATCAGTTCTGGATTTACGACATTATTGGAGTTACGTATATGCAAGCACGTATATTGGAGGCTTTTTCAGTTTTTCTCTGACATTTGACACCACTTTTGTTGTCATGGATTTGTTTTGGGAGCAATTATTGTATGTATGTGTGTCGCTCTTCATAAAGTTCTCACCTGTTTACCCTGCTAAATGTTAACATCGGAATATTATAATGTTGCGCTTACTTATAAGCAGCCATATCAGCCACACACTGTGTACATAGACTTGATAACACATAGCAGTTCATTATACGACTGGATGAATTGTGACTTACGAGCAATAACAAAGCTGACACGCATCGAGGTCACATTAAGCTTTTTAAATAGGTAGCTTCTAATGTAAGACTGCAGTTTCGACTAATAGACCAGACATAACCATTATTGCAGCGTAAGTTTAAAGTTTCAATACATATATTGTTAATATTTAAGATTTTTTTTTTATAAATTAATGAAAATGAGAAACGAGCAACTCAGATTTATCTTATAGCATGTGTGTAAATGTGTATTCAAGAACGCAATCTGAAACTCCTTTTGCGATACCTCGCACGCTATATCTTTGCATATATTAACAAAGGGTAGTATCGAGCGAACAATAAAACATGCCGAAGTAGAATACTCCAAAAAAGCAAAAGAATTTCACATCTTAATTTAAATGTTTATAATTAATACCACGTATTTTCTCATTAGACTCACAAAGCAATTGCAAAAAACGTCAGATATGTACATACGCCCTTATAATATACAAACCGTGAATACGCCGTCATCGAACTTTACATATTCTCTGTAAAGTGTTTAGCCTCTCGTTGCATTATGATTATGTTTATTATTGAGGAGTCTAAAAGTTTTCGCGAACAATCTTAAATTCGCCGCGAGGATAATATCCGCTTGTCGACATGGGATGACAATTTAATCCGTATTCGCCCCATGAATAATTGCCATGTATCACAACTGAAACGCCACCAGTTTTTTTATTTTTCTGAAAAGGTGAGTTCATACGAAATTAGACGTAACCATACCACAACATGTTGTGATGGTGGAGTTAAATTCGCGACTGCAATCAATGCCAATTGTGATCTCTTCCTAATGGATGTATGCTGACCGTATTGTGTCACCAGTATTGCAATATGTCTGTTGATGGCAATTACAGATATCTAATAGTATTCACTAGTGTACAGTTGGTGTTGTTCATTCTTTGTAAAAACAACGCTGACATGTTAGTGTCGAGTTTGTCCACATACATATATATATTGCAAATTAATGAGTGTACGTTAAAGGCGCTTTGAATGTTAAGGTCAGTTGCAGTTATCAAAAAGGAAAGCTGAGAATTACATTAAACAAACATGTCCACTTTCTGGTTGTTTAATATATTTAAACGACATCGTACCCTTAGTTTGTATTCACTTATTTATCACAATGATTTATACTGCAAAGCTCAACGCTAATTGCATATTAAATTTCAACTTATTTGTGCGTTAAGCAATAGATTTTTACAAAATTAAATAACTGAAACAAGAGTCCGACATGATATTTGTCTTTACCTTAAAAAAGGAACCAGTCAGTGTGCGCAAAGACAGTGTTCAGTCTATATTTCCTCGGACTCTGAATAAATGAAAATTGTATATCAAGGTTGATTGCATATCGCCCGAAACACAAATATCAGCATTGCTTATGAATGTATATAAGCTTATTTATAGATAATAATTAATAACTATATGTGCTGACCATTTCACAAAGTGTGGTTAAAAGGCACTGTGTCTTTGCCCACATTTTGACAAATACACATTTGTTGGATACAAGTCTATGCAATGTTAATGTATTTTTTTTAAGAATAAAGCCGCATTTTTAGTTTCTCGATAAGGCCCACTGTTATATTTTATACCACAAGTATAAATATTGACACTGATATCAACACAACTGCAGATTTAAGTGCATGTTAAACTTGTAATATTTTTTTTTTGTCGTAACTTTTTGATTACTGAGGATATATTAACTTTACTCTTTTCTTGGAAAGGTTATATTGATGAAAGAAGCTGATATAAAGTATTTGTATGTGTTGTCCATTGAAAAACCACTTAATATATGTCATGCTTATTAAGTTACATTGTACTCATCATATGCGGTCTTGAATTGTTCCATACAAATGAACATGATCACATCCAACAATTCAGTGAATCGCAATGTTAACGTCATTCATTAACAAGGGCTTCTGAACTGAGAACTGTGATTTCATTAATCTGCTCCTGACGATGCCACCAATCAAAACACACAGCTGCCCACAGCAGCTCTGATATGGTTGAGCTATATGGCTGACATTGTGTATGCAAAATATGTTGGTTTTGTATTTCTTGAATAAGAGGCTGGCAAACCGTCATTGCATTGTGGCTGATTTGAGGTTTTAAACTTTTTTGTAACAATGAAGGTTCGCACTGTATTGTCATACCCCAGTCGGACAATGACCAGGGTGAGACAATATAGTCCGATCTATATGTTTTCGAAACATGCTGATAGTATATGTCAGGGCAGTTAATAAGCAAACTTACGTTAACCATACCAGATATGTGTTCCATAACAGAAATTCGATTAACTAATATTTAATATAATCAGTATATATAGAGTCTATCCACATATAAAAGTAACGTTTTTTTGTCAAAGCCTTATCTAGTGCCTACCTGCACTTTATGTAAAGTGACAATTTAGAACAATTCTTTAAAGCTTCAAATTTTCCAGCTGCCATCATACCCGCGTGTCGTTGTAACTGTCAGATAAATGTTTTTTGTAACACGATTGCTTTTAGAACACGCACCGTGCGATTTTAAATAATGTATCTTACCGATGACATTTAGTTAAATACGTACAGCCTAAGACAGAAATATTTTAAATAATGCAAGGTTACTTGTTGTCAACAATCACATAGCTGTTCACATTAAAGAGACAAATGTACGAAACAGTATTATTCACAAATCATGAAAAAAAGTAAAAACCTTAGTTTTTCCTTTGCATGAGCATTAACCAGATCGATCAAAGCACACTAACTTCAGATTAAAAGAAATACTATATACGTCTCTATAAAGAACATGTTATAAATACGCACCGTTTTCGTTTGTTTTAGACAATTTCCCATACAGATGTATCCAATGTTCTGTTCCAACGTGAGTATACATTAATTGAAACTAAACAATGACATAAAAGCAACGTGTTTTCAATAATAATATGTACACAATTCTGAACTGCCGTGGGGATGTATCTGGGGTGACAATATTCTTCGTATTTGACATAACAAAGATAGTTATATAAACAATATCAATAACGCGATAGGAACGTATCGAAAGCAATTTAACTTTAGGTTTATCTAAACAAAATTCTGGCAATACGTTCTAATACAGCTGAATAAAGATCTCTCAGAGGTATATGTTATACGTGTATAATCTGTTCCGCTGATTAAGATTCGCGAAATGCCGAAACTATAAATGCAACTAGAAAACACCAAACAAAAGAGTTATTGCATTTTGAATGAACATATTCATAATGAATCAGTATAGGTATATTTTTACACCTACAAGCTGAAAATGCAAAAGCAATATTCATGGACAAGAAGCAATATAATAGCAGTATTACTATTTTAATAAGAACACGATCAGTATATGAAAAATCTTCTACCAACAAGGCAAATGTCTAAAGCTTATACACACATGCTGTTAAACACCATATTCTGTAATATCTCATACAGCCACTGGCGAACATCAGTAAGTGTAACGAGCGCTTTTTTTCCACGTGATGCACTGCAATAACAACATTAATATTTGATATTGCTTATAAATGGCAACATGGGTATACACATTCAGACTGATGCTAATACAGATTGAACAATTTTATCTTTTACACATATGTAGTGGTAAAATAAACAATAATTAAGGATTTGTCATGTGAGACAGTTCTTATAGATTGGGGCAATATCTCAAGAGTCTGTTTGTGCAATTTTAGTTAAGTCTTTTTTAAGGATGATTGTTTTATACTAGGCACGCTATGGGATGTACAGTTAAATTGGCAAAAACATAAAAACATAGAGTGTACTTATTATATGTGTATTCAGTGTTACCAGAATTAGTGAACAATATAATACTATCCAACATACCGCTTTTATAATTATAAAAATAGAAACCCATAGTGTATTGTATTGCAAAACGCTAGCATACAATCATTTAGTATTAAGTCGTCTTTTTGAATATGTGATAATCTACGTCACCGACGGAAACAGCAAGGTATCATAATTTATATAAATTCAGAATCTTTTTGAAAAAAACTATTTTTAAATGTGCAATGTGAACATTATAAAATAAGTCTATGAAAGTTTGATTGCGCTACTTTCGATTTGAACTGTGTGGTACTGATGTTGTATTGTTGTGTAATTGTTGGGTTTAGTCAATGTGTTTAGCTTGTCCTTTTTGATTGCATTTAGCCTCTACCATAACGCAAGCCTGTTCTTTTTGATTGTCCATCGTACAACCTATTCCGGAACGCCAGCCGGTCCATTTTGAGTGACCATCTTACAACCTATACCGTAATGCCTTTGCGGGTATACTTATCTTAAAGGTAATACTTTACTATTATTACGATAATTTTCGAGTGCATCTATATCTGCTTATATCACAATTGGCAAGTGTTTCAAAAGGCAGCTAGTCATTGTAAACGATTGCTTATGGCATATCCCAAGACAATTATTGCTTTTGTTTGTCTGTAATTACATAAATCTTATTAAATCCACTATGCCTCGTATACTTAACTTTCTACAATATGGATAAAGCTCCCACTTTAATGCTAGAGTACCGAGCTCTTTATATGTAGTAAATGTCTGTATATTTGCGTGTTTGATATCAGTGCAGTCCGATGTATCCTGTACCTACGTTGGCATGGCAATAATAAAATTATTAAAAATACATTGACTCATTATAACAAATGAAATGTAGTTTTAACTGAACTAAAGGTTAAACACGATTTACTATAGGGTTGTGTTTCATTCGAGGAAAATATACCGATCAAAATGAGTGTGTGTAATTCATATGTATTGTATTGTACTAGTATTCTTCTTTTTTCTTTATTGTGTTGATTTTTCAATGTCAAACATTAGCACTACAATGCATTAGAGCTGCCATATAATTGTTTAATATCCGACTAAAATTTTTCAATAAAGGTCAATCGAAACACATATAACATGACTGCTGTTTTCTATTCACATTCGCCACGAGGAAAAGTATCGTATTCTCCACCAGTAGATGTAATTTGAAACTATAGTCTGACAACTACGTTATTAATATCACGTTTGCAAAAGCCCGTATGGCCACGGCGAACGAAAGACAACACATATATATCCTGTCTTTCACGATAAATCGCTGATATGTGCTAAATCTTCCTCCGGAGACAATCGGGTTAATATGTTCGAAAGATGACTTGAACAAAATAAAATGGTTGATGGCTAGTAGTTGTACCACGGGGAAGAGTAACTTAAGTGAACAGATATAATCCTAATTGTTCAGTTGTAGAAGATGAATAACCAATACTTCATTTAAATGGACACATGTATACGATTAGCACCTTTCACAGCAATGGATACATCTCTTAGTACAGTATTTAAACTGTTTAAACATTTGAATGGTTGCATCGATTAGACATTTTATTTTGGTCTAAGATGCACTAGGAACAAACAACGAAATACGTACACACGTATTTACAATTGTATTTAACTTTTTTAATGTAATACTACCGCATGTAACAGTATTACGTATATTACTTAATTTTATAATACAACTATATGTCTTTATGATGTTCCCTTGCGATGAAAACGTATACGCTTGGCCAATCCAATCAATTAAATATTATATAAAGCATCGTATAAAGGGAACATTCGATTTTGTTTTCTATAGACTGACATGTAAACACATCATATATAAGAGAATTACATCACGAACTTGCTCTAAAGTGAATTGCGAAGACCAACATGCAATTACTTTCAAACCGATTTTGGAAACAAACTTGTGAGACAGCTATGTTTGTAGTTTGAGATTGATTTCGTTAACTAATGTTATAAAGTACGTCCGACCACAATTTTAGTATTAGTAGTTGGTGTTTTAACAAAATATATGTAGATGCTTATGTGTATAATAAATATGCATATGCATACATACTAGATTCCAAATATTGATTTGTACTGTGATAATAAAGTTTAGGTCATTTATCTGTGATATCAGTCCATTTAACAGTGTTTAATTGTATGAACTTTATTATAAGGTTAATGTTTATAAGCTACTTTTTGTTAGTTTATAAGCTCTCTATGTCATGCCACCAGCACCAAGGACCACACTGGAAATACGAGTCGCTCTTGTTTGTGTTATCCTTGGTGTTGGTGTGCATGTCATGGTTTATTTATTCTCATGTGCACTACGTTTTTGTATTATACATGTTGTTTTAGATATCCATGTATATGTATTCCATACCGTAATAAATCTATATATCTACATTATGTGCACATGTTTTAACAACAGTGTAGATCCATACGATGTGCATTTAAATCAGTAAACTCTATTTATGCACGTACATTATAGACTTCATCATGAAACATTAGCATCCTAGGTGCTTGTCTTCTATTCCATGAAGCGTTATATAGTTGTGTGATACGCACATGCATAGTATCCAGTACACTCTTAACCAAACAATAAGTTTAAACTAAATACTCGATGCTTTGTTATATGTTAATTATCACACATGATATGAAAAGTACACTCGTACTTATACACTTTTTTAAACGTGTACACAATATCACCTCTTTATCATAATTGTACAATCGTTTGACAATTTTCAAAATATTATTTGCTTTTGTTTTATTGAATACGAAATCTAGTTTATTCTCGTTCTGGTTTCATTAACTCTGCCCGAGCAGTTCACGGTTCCTGTGATCTGGTCTGAACATAACTACTGAGCTGTTCAATTGAAATATTATTTAAAAAGTATCTTATTTAAATTGTGATGATGTGCAGTTAATTATTATGCACGTCCATGTCACATTACTATTTATGGGCTAAGTGGTAGGTTAGGGGCTAATTAAAACGGGTTTAACCCACATGCTTGTGCATTTACTGTCCGAAAGTGGTGAGGATCAATGGGATAGTTTCGTTCATTTTGAACGTTGTGTTCATGTGTTTCTTGTATATTGCATTTGCTTTGTGTTTCACTGTTCGGAACGTGTTGCCTTGCCACAAATTAAGGACCGCATTTTAATATTTTTTTCTTTTCCTGCTGCAGCTCAAGTTTCGATTAATGTGTACTTTATTAGTTTATGTTTTTTAACAATTAAAAAATTAGATCCAATTCGATCTTCCTTTTTCAAATATGTGACTGTAGTTAACACGGATTAATATTGGCATGTGCAATTGAATTTATAACTTGCAGTACAAAGGTGAATCAAAGACAAGCGTTACAGTGATAAAATATTGATATATCTAGAGTCTCAACATGTCGTGACACAATTCCATTATTCGTTTTTTCCCGATGCACGACACCCTCAGTGTGACACATTAATGTCTGTCACTGCTGTAAAGTTTTCAACTGGAAGCTTGACATTTGCCGCGTGGGTAATATCCCCTTGTCGACATTGGCTGACAATTTAATCCGTGTTCACCCCATGAATAATTGTCATGTGTAACAACTGAAACGCCATCAGGGTTGCGTGTTTGCTGAACACGCTTGTGCCTTAAAAATTGGACCAACGTATACCACAATTGGACCTAGGTTTATCACAACCTGTGTTGATGGTGGAGCTAATTGAGCAATAACGACCCATGCAATGCGATGTAAGTGTTTGTTAATGAAAGTTAACCAGTCGTATTGTGGTACCGGTCTGGTTTGCAAATCTTTAATTGATAGTGTGTATTCATACTGACAACAACGCTGACATTGAAGTGAGTGTAGAGGTTATTGATAAATAACACACAATACTCAAAATATATATACGCATGGGATGTACCGTACTTCATAAAATTGAAATTCATGCATTATTTGTTTGAATTAACATTGTATATGGTGCTTGTATATTAATGGTATCGCCAGATGGAAATGATTACATTAAAAAGCATCTAAACCTGTTTGTTTGGTTCGAAAGTGTATTTCCAAAACTAACAACTGTTTTAGCAATACGGTCCGTATTTTTAATATAGAAAACATTTAAACCGATAACATACATGCCTGTTCATATGGTAAAAAGCCGCGGCACTGTCACCTTGATCGTTCAAAGACGGCCGTCCAAGTTGTATGCATGTGTTAATGTGTTGCCTGTTGTAACTTGTATTGCTACTTATACTAAAAGCTAAACTTATATGTATGTATACGCAACTGGTCGTTTTTTAATAGCGCGGTCCTTATTTGTAGGCACGTTTTAGGAGTGAAAGTTCGTCATAAATCTGCACTAATATGCATTGTCCTGTCTTGGTTTATGAATCCGATTGTACTTATTTAACAAATACCATTGGAATGTGTAAATGTGTATGACTCACTAATTAAGGAACTAAAGTGTTGCATATGGAATGGAATCATGGTATTCATTAACTTGTACATCAAGAAACAACAAGTGGCAAGCAAGAGCAACCTCTTTCAGTTCCTATATATAAACCAAACACGCCGTAATAACAACATACTTTGATATGGCGCGGTTTGACTTTCTATCGTTGATAGACATACGTGTTATCATCCGATTACTTAATGCATAACACCTGTACTCAAATATCGACAGCATTGAACTATAAATTGCACGCGTATGACCCTGACAATTGTTTAATAAGTCTGCGATCATGAGTAATATCAACATGCAATGCAACATAATCTAAATTAACAATTGTTCAGATCCATTTAATGCCCAAATGATTTTAAGTCAGTTATTTACCCAAAATGTACACTCAATAAATTGATTGCATGTCACGATGTATTGTTTAATACACTTAATGCACATATTTAACAATTTCATTGGACAATTCATCAACTATTTTGTAGGAACCTAACTCATTTGCGAAACAATGCTGAAATGAGCAATGCTTTGAACGGCTCATTTCATACATGTAATGTATTATGAGACCGTGCTGATAGATTGTGGCACTTTCTCAAGATTATGAGTATGCACTAATAGTGTAGCCTATTTCAAGATGACAGCGTTCCCTTTTCGAGGAAAATTAACCGATATAATTATGTTGTGTATGCATGCACACGATCATAAGGTGGCTATGGCGAGATAAATGCTTGCAAGTAATCGTGGGTCCATTGCTTGTGTATTTTATATTTATTGTATTATAATGTTATTTTGCTATGTTACATATCAGTGATGGACTAACATTAGAGCTTTCATATAGTTGTTTGTTTTCCGACTTAAAGGTTACACTTACGGTCAATCGAACAAATGTGAGATGAATGTTGTAGTTAAATTTATCACACATGATGAGGAAACGTACTGTGTTCTCCCTGGGGCATATCATTTCATACAAAAGCCTGACAACTACGTACTTTATAAGACATTTGCAACATGCCTATGGGACACGGCTAACGATATACGATACAAACATTGCATATTTCAACGCTTTCTCGATAGTTTGTGTTAAAGCTTCCTAGTTTTGGTGACAAATCGTGTCAATATCTTCACAGGATAAATTGCACGAAATAAAATGATTGATGGCTATAAGTTGTACTATGGGGACGGATAACTTAATATATGTGATGTTACAGGTTATGTGTCAGACGTCTGCATGTTCAGTTATATATTGTTTGGTCGGCATCATAAGGTTAACAATACTTTAATTAGACAGATGTTTGCCTTAAATGGACATACATAAATATACCAGATACTTCATGTTGGTTGTTACACACTTTGTAATTCAAAACCAAAGCGGTTGAATTATGAGAAACCACCTTCACTCAGAGAGATCAAGTGTATACTAACGGTATAGAATCAGCATGTAAACCACTGTTCAATATTGTGTTATGATTGTTTGTTGTACGTTGCAAGGTGAGAATTTTACAGGATGAGCTACAGTGGCATTTCATAGGCATACTTACAATGGTGGTTGACCAGTACAAGGATATATTGTAAGTGTATTTACCATAAACTGTATAATGTAATTAAAAATGATAAATATGTACTGAATACTGAATTGCACTCATTTAAATGAACTAGTTTGTATTGAATTTATGTCGTATTTATGATTTCCTTTCAAGATAACGGACTATTGACAAAACATATCTGGCCAAATGATGCAATCATGGAATGCATTTGACATTTATTTCCGCTTGAGTCACTGACATTTATCACATAACAATGTTCATTGGACTGAGGCTTCTATACGTCTTTTTAATGTACACATGCATTTAGTTTGTACACATAAATATTAGACTATTTTAACACTACTGAAACCAAAAACATTGTCACGAGACATTTTTTGTTTCCATCCGTAAGTATTTACTATTAAGTAACACAATTCCTTTAAATACGTGCTTACATGGAATTTAACACGAAATACAATCCTGATTGAAATAATGGGCGTCAATTTGGATCGGTCCGTCAAAGGCCATGAGGGCTTAAACCGGGTTCCTACGCGCTGAAATATACAGGAGCTTTCACATTAACCACACAGCACTATGTGTGCATTACGTTTTAATTATTTGGGATACATATTCTTAGAGTATTTGTTATTTTATTATAGTCTGTATTTTTGGTTTTACTTATTATACCAATATTGCGTTATATGTTCGCATCGAACCATATCATTTCACAAGACGAACATAGATTATAACATACTGAGTTCAAAACTGTTGTACAAATGTATGTATTTCCAAACAGTATAATCATGAAACCATTTATTTTAAGGTATTTCCGAGCTTAAAACAGTAAGATGAAAACAAATTAGTTGTTTAAGCCAATGTTAATTTTACCCACATTTACAGAATTGTTTAGGAAATGGTCGCTTCACTGGAACATTTCAAATAAACACTAGTTAACCACCTCAAAGCCGTGTTGTTGTTGGCATTGTTAAGGCATTATAGTGTATGTAACGAGATAAATTACGGCGATTGTAAATCCGAAAACTTCATTCCAACTTATAAATTAGTAGTATAAGCAGAAGTAGTAGTAGTAGTAGTAGTTGTAGTAGTAGTAGTATTAGTAGAAGAAGAAGTAGTAGTAGTAGTAGTAGTAGTAGTAGTAGTAGTAGTAGTAGTAGTAGAAGTAGTAGTAGTAGTAGTAGTAGTATTAGTAGTAGTAGTACTAGTAGTAGTAGTAGTAGTAGTTGTTGTAGTAGTAGTAGTAGTAGAAGTCTTTTTAATGATAAGCTTTGCAAACACACTATCATAAAAAGCTATGTAGACCATAGCTCTCATTAAGAGATATACAAAAACATCCAATTGTCATTAAACGTTGCACAAACATTAGTGCGTTCCTCATTAAAATGAAGTATATGAAATGCATTGTGTAAACATGAGTCTAATGCAGTCGTTGTTATGTTTCCATTTCTGCGCGAATCGTATCCGTAACACTGCATATATTCGACGAACGTGAACATGTACAGACAGAGACGACGTGGCATGCAATCACCTTGGCCAAGAACCATTAGTGTCAATACATTACACCATTCGGCTACAGATAATTTGAAGAAAAAAAAACACAATAAAAACTATGCATTATATTTATGTGATCAATCCATGTTCTTGGAAGCCTATGAGATGTTTGCTAAATAATGTGGATGTTTTCTTGCCACAAAAAATGACATATACAATCAAGTAAACTTTTCAAATGTTAATAAGAAGAATACTTAAATGATTTCTGTGATCAACTCGTATATTGTAAAACATATATGTTCTAATGCTTTTACATATAAGCCGAATGCTAAACTGATGCGTAAATGACCAGCCTATGGCAGCAATATACCGACGTATTATTTCATTCATTGTGTGCACGTGTGTGTACTGCTTTAACCGAATGACCGATGTAATATCGTATTTGTATTAGGTTAATATAACGACATCCAAAATTGTGTCGCCTATCTTTAATGTTAATGTTAAAATTGAAAATAGCCAGTTCATCGATATCAAAATATATTCATGTTTTGCATCAACACTAGGTTACCGGTCTTTTTGACTATATGTACACAATAATGAGACCACTTAAAACAAGAAAACTACTAATGAGCCTGTTATTTTCCTAAGACAGTTCTAAATAGTTTAGCACACTTTATTAAAATTAACAGATACGTCCTGAGGTCCAAAATTTTCCATATGCCCATATTCCGCAGTGGTAATGATTTGCTCTCAAAAGCAAACAAGACTTTATTATTTTGACCTGTACGATCTTTCTTTAACGCGGCATCGTATCTTCTTTCAGATCCAACACCTCCCAAATGATGAATAATAAATCGCTATCTGCTCTCTAGTTGTTCAATGCGGACAATTATTTAATAAGACGAATTTAATCAATCAAGATTCATGCATAATGTCAGTTACCAAGATCCGCTCCATTGTAGTATTCCTCAGCATTCAGAACATTAATTCGTTACTCTATCTTTGTATATTAATGATTGGACACGTTTAGCGATTGCTCAAATTTCGTAGTTTCCGTAGACTCATTAAATGTAAACTACACATTAGAAAAAGCACACAAACCGGGTAGTGTGAAGTATTAGAAATACACGAATTGATTAGTATTAGTATTTATATCCTAATAAATACTATGATTTAAATTGTAAGCGTACTAAAATACCTAAAGAGCTGAAAAGATGCAGGGGAATATCAAGTTTAATGTCAACTATATATGTTCAGATTTGCCTAAAAACGATACAGTGGTTATCGCTTTTTTATTGAATACACATTTAACGTTATAGCTACAGAGGTCCTTACATATACTGTTAAAGGTTAATGATATACTACTTGTTTGTTAAACATATATAATTGATATTTATCTGATCCTATTAGAACGATTACCGCGCATCAGGATATTAGAGAAGGTTTTAACAACGACCATATGTACGTAATAATTGAGGTTTAATACAACCCATATGCTTGAGAAAATGACATGTTAGCACAGAGCGTGTGCTTATTTCGCCAAATATAGGAACTATTCCGGAAGCATAAAAGTGCAACATATCCAGAAAGTTACATTGGAGCATGTATAACAAATGGGAAAACATTAATTTCGCCGACGATATATTAGCTAACTAAAATACTGTATAAGAGCGGATTCATCAACAGTGCTTAAACCTGTTCAGTTTAAACAATGTTAAATAATATGAACACTGTGATTTATTTCTTAGTATGCATATTAATATAAATTTGCTTCAATTAAGCACAATTTTATTTTATTTTCAATAGACAGTGACCTATTTGTCTACACTATTTCAAAGAATGATTTACTTATCATTTTGGAAAAAACATTTATTACTAGTTTAAGCATGAAGACTTCAAAAACAAATAGCATATACATTAAAAAGGTCATTCAAAATAGTTACATTCGCTGGTACTAGAACCGGGACTCGTGCTGTGTCAAATGCACAAATGGGTTGCCTCAACGTATTATTGTTTTAATTTAATTGGGTATGTACCCATACACAAGTTACGTATCCATATACCATAATGGTATATGTATAAGCCATGTTTATTAAATTGAAATTTGTATTATTTAGTTGTGAAATAAACGATCCAAGTTTGAATAGTTTCACATTTTCAAATCATGAACAACACCCTTTCAGATAATTCGACATATCAAAGATTCAAGTGTTCACTTTTATATAAAAAAAAAATTGCTGAACATAGCTTTAAATAGCAACTGCCATAACTCATGATAATCACCAATAGTAGCAACAGAAGCACCAACATCGTCACCATTAGTTATAGCCGACCGGAAACACGTGGCGTCTAAGAACCACTCATGGGATACGAATCTTGAACATTTGCGAATGGATTGCTTAACATGATAAGTTTAAAATATTGGTGATATTTTCGAAAGATAAATGATCGATGTACAAATCATATGATATGGTATATAATTCATACGAGTCAGTAAACTTAATTGTATCATTAAGACGCCGTTATCATAATTTCAATATGTCCATTTTTGTTAATGAACTGAAATTGACTAATTTGAACTGTCCTTGCATCTGACATTCGCAATTTAAGCTTCATTATTGTATTGTATGTTTTAGACAATTGCTGAGGACACTATAGGATTCAATGTACATAACATGCACGGACAATGTTTTTAGACAGGCATTTTTTACTAATGCGAAACTCATAGTTTAGACGCGATCTTAATCCGAACATTATGTTGCATCGAGCTACATGATGGAGTGAGATGCGTCTGGGAAAACTGAGCTGTATGCATGTGCGTAAAGTGTTGTCCCAGATTAACCTGTACAGTCAGCGCAGGCTAATCAGGGGCAACATTTCCGCTGTTATGGAATGTTTCAATTAAAGGAGGTCTCTTGAAAAGACAAATCAAGTTCAGGCAAAAAGTGTCGTCCCTGATTAGCCTGTTAGGACTGCACAGGCTAATCTGGGACGACATTTTCTCTACATGCATTTAGCCCGGTTTTCCCAGAACGCGGCTTCAATAAACAACCACAAACACCAGGGACATTAATCTTGCATCAGTTTCATATGTATCCGATGTTGTAACATAATACGTAATTCAAACTTCATATGTTTATACATTGGAAAATATGTGCTTTAAATTGTACTGTTGTATAGCATTATGCTCACATGTATTGGTGAATGTATGTTAACTAGACGATGTTTGCATTATGGCATTAAAGCAGCAAACGAAATCATAACACTAGCACTTAAACCACTTAAACGGATGTCAGGCACTCAGAAACAGCACATACGCATTAGTAACAGAGCTTTTAAGACCTCCCCCGAGGAAAGTTAATGAATTTGGTACACTGTTGAAACTATTGTCTCAATATGCATATTGGCTATTAGTATTATGCAAATGTATCGCATACGTTCAAACTAATTAGGTCCGACAAATGGGACGGTACTGAATACAAAAAGAGGACTTTAAGCATTTATATATATCACGTTTACGCATATGCTTCAGCACTATTCAATGACAAAACAGTCCCAAACAGATTATATTCAAAATCAAGCGTTAGCTTTATTATACAGTGAACACATCTAGACTATCAACGAAGTTTGCTTTCATTGCGTTGTGACTTTCTTGCGATATATCGACTTTGATCAAATGCACGGAACAAATGAACACAAAACACCAAATGTTGTTTCTAAAATTCAGCATCAACTTATTATCAATACTTTTGATACACACCATATCGTCAGTATTTCTTCTCCAGTCGATTTTTACTACGCTTTCACTATAGTGCACGCTTAATAATATTGTTATCGATTTAAAAAAAAACTACTGAGACATTCGGTTAAATCAACAAATGGCATATCCACTCACAACAATACGTATACGTTTATTGGATTTCCTAAAATGGATCACTAAGAACAGCCACGTAATAAGTGATTTCTTAACGAAAGTTTATTCGTAATACAATTTTACTTTATTGATTTCCGTAGAAGGATCACGAGCAAGAGAGGCTCGATGAATGTATGGGGGGAATAGGTAACGGGGACAATTGTTTGTAAAACACAATTGACATACGACATGTTTCCACGATAACGGTTTAATTAAATAGTACGGCGTGTTTCTGATAAATAAGATATTATTTGACATTTTTAAGCGAACAAACTACCGATGCACAATTGACATTACGCTATCTTGTTAGATGGGAGTACTGTTCTTTGTGAATAAAAACAATGTATATAAATGTTATTGTATTGTTTAAAGTGTTGTTATTATAGAAATAATGCCTCAAATAATTATATGATGAGCGTTCTTGACAAAAACACGCATTTTCTGAACCTATTAATGCTTATATGTAACGACCATAACGCGTGTTGCATTTTGATTTTATATCAAAATCATATCAATAAATAATAAACATAAAAATATAAAATACGGTTGTTAAACAATCAGTCATCATTCATCATTAACGAGTATTGCTTTTACTTCGTCTTATGAACTTGCAAGTTTATGTTGAATTCTGTCAATGTTTTCGTTCGTGTTGAAATATGTTACCTTAATATTGGTCATTATTGCAAAACGGATTTTTAATTATGTGGATATATAAATATATATATGTTATAGTGTAGATAATTATATTACAGATACAAGAAATACATTCGTATAACTAAAACGTTATAATATGCATGTGTAAATTAGGTTTTGTTATTATAATTATTGAAATATTAAACACTATAATTTGTATATGAATGAATGTTAGTAGCTAAATACTTAAACTACTCTGTAAATAACATGCTTGCATGAATGTAAGTAGTATGTTACGGAATATCTAAGTTGATGTACCCATAAAATACATGTCCTTAAGTTACTATGTATATTATATGCTTGTATGTATGTTTGAAATATCTTACGGATAAAATAAAATAAATTATACACATGAAAAAAAAAAGAAAATATATATAAACAATATAATCATATAGTATATTTTGAAGATAATAATCATAATTGGTTATTGTAACACGAAGTAGTTATGACGTAGATGAGTATAAAAACTATGCCAAAACAAACAAAGAGCGTCGAGATTGTAGAAAATTAAAGACATAGAGAATACATGGCTGGTGCCGAGATGGAAAAAGTTTATCCGGTGAGGCTTAGAAAAAGAAAATAGGGCGAGCTTTAAACTTTCTCCAACTCGGCACCAACCATGTATTCTATTTATCCTGCTTCATTTAAAATTATGACGCTAACACATTTTATCAAAGACAAATGATTAATTAAGATAACAAAATAATTATTCTGGTCAGCTTCAACATGTACACAACATTCCTTACGACCGAATTACTACCGATTATGTCACGTAAAAAATAGTTCCACATAAAACTGGTCCTTTTAATACTGTCCTATTCTATTGAAACTATGAGAAAAAAATAAAAAATGAATCGAGAATTTGATATTTTTAATGTTAGAAATTGACAACAATGTGCAACAGCAAAACAAAAACTGATTTATATTTTTTATCATCAGAAATAAAAAAATAAATAAAATATGCAACAGCCAAAACGAAGACTCAATTGTATTAACCTCAATGACAGCTTTAATCCAATTCTTATAACAATAAGTTACAACTATATGCACTTACATGTTCTGTTCGTCCATCCCTTTATCGAAATTTATTTGAAATCGCACTATTTCTTCATGGCGTTTGTATTGAATGCTTACCATTCTGACCTAAAACACGATTTACGACATCGTTATCCTGTCATGTTACTGAAGCGATGCTTTCTGATATTTCATAACGATGGCTTACATGTTCGTAATTTGTGGCGTGTTCTGAGAAAACTGGGCAAAATGCTTGTGCGTAAAGTGTCATCCCAGATTAGCCTGTGCAGTCCGCACAGTCTAATCCGGGACGACACTTTCCGCCTAATCTAGATTTTCGCTAAGAAGAGACATCATTTAAACCAAAAATTCCATAGAAGCGGAAATTGTCGTCCCTGATTAGCCTGTGCGGACTGCACAGGATAATCTGGGATGACAATTTACGCACAAGCATTTTGCCCAGTTTTCTCAGAACACGCCGCATTTATTCTCATAATGGACCGACTAAAAGTACAAAGTCCATATAAAATGTGCACGTTTATATAAGATTATTTCTCAATAAATGTGTAAATATTATGTGAACTAAGCAGTTATACGATTGGTTGCTATGTATTAACGTGTCTAAAAGCCACAGGCGCTACGTTAATTTCCAGTTTAGACCCACGATCTAGAAATATATTACTGTTGCCTCTTCATAAGCGCGTATTATGTACCAACACGAATTTGAGCGTTCATTAATTCTTTGTCGATGATGTGGAAGAATCACGAGGAGCCTTCAAGCACACACTTACGAGTCGTATATAAATGACTGCCTTAAGCCATGATGCATTTGTATACGTTTTTTATTGTCAAATGGTGTGATACAAACGACGACGGACCAATACCATTGTATTACATTCCAAATTAATCTTAAATTACGTGTTTTACCTAGAATGGATATAAGCACTGACTGGCAAATGGTAACACAATGAAATAGATGAACATTTACTGGGTTAATTATATTAAAACAAGCCGAATGCAATGTATGAATACAATTTTAATAACATATCGTTTCATATACTTACACTTCACAATTGAACGGTTTAAAATGGTTAATGATTCGTAACTAGTAATTATTTGATTACAGTGGAATAAGCTTTTAAGTTATACAGTTATCGACTCCAGTTAATACATTATTAAGTATACTTATAATGTTCCTAAATAGTGTTGCTGTGTTTGGCATTCAAAATATTTCGTCCGAAATAACACAAACCTACAAACCCCTCATAATGAGTTTTGCATTTTGCAAAATGCATTGTTTAAAACTGAATATGCGTAAGTAATTCAAATAACCTGAAACAAAACTTATTAAAAAGACGAACGCGCAATGAAAATGTATACATCAAATAACTAGGTTGAACTTGTTTTGGGAAAGGAACTCCAGATAGTTGTGTTGTATCGCTTAAATCCGCGTCTACAGTCAATGACCGATAAGAGGTTATATCAGTTGCATCAAAGACGCACCAATAATCACGCTACAGATGCAAAGCGATACGAACTGGGGATTTATAGTGCAACGTCTTCGTCGTTATTACAGGTTGATTCATTAATTAAAAGAACATATGATTATTTTATTGAAAAAGTGAAACAAAAAAGTTTCAAGACAAATTGATACATTTAGGGATAATACAAATTCATGTTGATAACTGGGAAAAAAGCAGCAATCGCCTTAAAGCGTTAAGCTTTGTCTTACGTGTGTCCCCAAAATAACCTCTTTACATTTACTTACACGAAGCAGGAATTTAATTGTGTTTTCTGTAATGTCATTTGTCTTAGAGAATCCCTATCCCGTCAATTTTGTAATGTTTTAGTAACGGTGCGTCACGCTATGTTTTTGGCAATAATTGTTGAGCAACTAATAAGCTTAGCACACGTAGTTTGAGCCACGTATGTCCTGAACACTGGGTCGCGGGTGAGGTAAGAATACACAATCATAGCCGTTATTAAGTGTGCTAAATGCGTTCAGTGAACTCGCTCTCGTATGTTATTGAATGATATTTCTGCTGCACAGTATTTAATTGAACATTACAATCATTGTCTTCTCAAGACATGTGTAATCGCCTTCAATCCAAATGAGTTAGTCCTTGGAAGTCACTATACAATTATTTTGAGATTAACAAACAAGATTGGCGATCCCTTAGTCAATGCGATGTAAGATCCATTAAACTAAGTTAGTTGAGTTTTTAACGCTGATACATATTCACAAGGATGCAGTTTTCACAGGTGCTATTAAGGCCAATACATGAAATATTGCAATTGCAAACATATACGCAATCCGTCAGTCCAATCCAACGGCAGATCAAAGAAGACAAGTGTGCACGTTCTTCCAGCAATTCCCTCCTCCAATTATCATGCTGAAGAATCCTGAATCATCACATTAAATTATTGCCCAATTGCTAACACGGTTCGATAATTGCAAACAAAGTATTCCCATAATATACGTCATGTATCAGATTTGAAAAGCATCACTATTGTATCCACATTTTGTTTTGTCTCATAACGTTTACTTGACCATAATACCAATGTATGTATTAAGGCATTACAAGAGCCTTAAGCAGGTAATAATCTATGCACTGTGCATTACATGCATTGCCTTATTCAACTGATATACTTGTATTTGATCTTTCCACTTTAATTGTTACGCCGGCATTGGAACTTGTATTATTACATAAAATTTGCGTTGCAAGAAAATATTCGTGAATGCTTGAATCACTATTAACTACAATAACGCGATACACGTCTTATATTTAAATAAATCGGCGGCGAAAAATGAAATACTACAGTCAGATATAACTATACATATGAGATACAATAATTGACAAAATAAGTGAGTTTCAGTATTTATGTGTCTGTACTCACATTACACAAATATTAACAAAACTGAAATGAAAAGTGTGTTGCAAATGGTGGTCAAAGCAACAACCTGAACAAGTGTTTTGATTGAAACATATATTAAATGTCTTTTCAATATAAATGGTTATTTGCCAGCTTATCTCCGATTCATAAAAAACACACGTTCACGTTTAACTCCACTGTGTGCTCACTACGAAGTGCGGCTCTTTCTGTCTAACTTCAATATATGAATACCGCAATCCACGCCGAGTCTTTTTGATAGTTTGCCTGAAAGTAAAGTTTCTCACGACTGAATTAAGATGATATGAGACACATAAGTATTTCAGAAAAAGGCACTCCGATATGCAGAATGCTAAAAAGTTTGCACGTACACCAATGATAATTATAGCACACACAATCTTAAAAAAATATATAAGTTGAATATGTACACAAAGACGTGCTTTTATGGAGCCTATTCCGTGTGTCTTTTACATGTTTAACGTAAAAATAAAACTTATCCTTAATGTAACTTTCAGTATACCCGGTTAATAGCGCACTACGCTTTACATGTTTCAGAGAACAGCGTGGTTGTGTTTGCGTAACAAAACTTTCAATAAAACACACAAACACAAAATACATATATATATTTGTAATTGACTTTTTATATGAGTTCTCTGCTTAACCAACCTTACACACGTGATCGCGTTGTATAGTTGTTGGTATGATGCTTTCAAAAGGTTGCAAACAAACACGTTGATGATTTAAAACTAAAAGTATCATGTGCACAATACAATATTATGTTTGTGATTTATATGTGTCTGAAGCATCTCTCGAAAACATAAACTAGGTATACATTTTAAACGTAAAAGTTAAGTATTACCCGTCGATGTGCACTGCACAATAACTGTTGATATGGTCACGTATCATGTTGATATGAGTCTTTTCTGCTATTACAGCAATTGAGTTCTGCTGCTTCTTCTGATGATTATAACAATGTTGTTTGTTTGGTTTGTACTATTTATGATGACGAAATGATGACAAAGATTACCATTATTAGTAGAAGTAGTAATAGTAGTAGTAGTAGTAGTAGTAGAAGTAGTAGTAGTAGTAGTAGTAGTAGTAGTAGTAGTAGTAGTAGTAGTAGTAGTAGTAGTAGAATTATTAGTAGTCATATTATTTTATTTTTTTATTTTATTATTAATATTGAAATGACGTGGTTACTTTTTCTTTTGCTGTCACTCAGCGTTAGTTTATCTCAAATCATTTTCTAAACCGGAACAACACTGCCCGCCATGCTGAATTTTCGTTTATAAGATAACATCATGCAAACGAAAAATTCCATTAAAGCAAAACGAACGCCTCTGATTAGTCTGTGCAGACTATTTGTTCGGTGCTTCATACGATGTCAAGGTTATTTAGTTGCATTATTCTGTCGAGCCATTTCTCTATTTTTTCCCAGCCGCAATTGTTTTTCCCCGAAACGATGCTGTCTGATATGTCATTTTGGTGTCGTACAGTTTCATAATATAATCGTGTTATGGACACACTAAAAGTACAAATCTTTATATGCTCTACACTTCTACATGTGATATATTACCATCAACGCGTAAATCCTATGTACCATAAGCTGTCTGGAAACTGGTGGCGTGTTATTTGATTTCTTACAACAAATATTTTGCAAAAGGAATACCATAAACCATGAACAAACACTCAATATTATACAGTAACGTAATAAGGCGATCCGACTCTCAAAGCTGCTTTAAAAATAGACCGATATGATGTGATTTAAATATTGGCTTGTTTTCTTGCACACATGAAAGGCACGTTATAAGTTAGAAACTGTGAGAACTTAGCATTGTTTGTAACGATATCGGTACCGATGGTTCCACTCAATAACTCTTTCTGCAAACAAGAGGGATTGAACGATACGAGTTGGTTTTTCTTTGAACTAACTTTGTTTCAAAGCACACATGATAATCGGCAATCATAAATGCGCAATCTTATTATTCTTGTATTGAATTAGTATTCATATAAGTTCTTGTTTAACTAAATGATTTCGTTAGTACAAATATAATTTAACCTTACACGAACGAAACGAGCATTTCATAAAAAAAATCCTCATCGCAGAACCCCCGACCCCCCAAAAAAGGGGAAACACAGAGAGAAAAAAACAACACTAAATGGCTATCTGCTATATAGCTGTTCCATGGAGATACTTATTCAATACGAAGAATGTCATCAAGCATGCTTCTTGCAGAATGACAGTTACCAGGATCCACTCCATTGTAATAGTCCTTATTATTAACTCGATCATTTTTCACTGATGATTTGGCATGCACAGTGATTGCTTCAATTAAAAGTTTTGGTGTACCCATAAAATGTAATCTACGCAATAGATGAACCCATACAACTGATGGCTTACCAAACAGCGCTATTGTGGACATCAAATGAAACACATACCGAGTAGCGTGGAGTTTTAACACATGGATGGATTATTATTAACATTTATAGCCCAATACAGTATACAATTAAAATAGTAATAGCTCTTAAATACATTTAGACTGAAAGAGATGCCGTGGAATAAACATGGTTAATGTCAATTAAAAATATTAAGATTAGCCCAAACTCGTTACAGTGAGTTTCGCTTATCTAATAGTTTACACCTTTAACTGTTTTTTTCTGCAGATACTCTCACACATGTTCTTGAAAGTGCTATTATAATAAACTATTACCGTAATTACTCTAAAATTTCGGTCATTTTGATTTTAGTTTAAAAATTTAGATAACAACACATATTCCAAAAATACAGGTGTTCGAAAATTTTGAAAAATACGTGTGTTTGAAAATTTAGAGACACTCTTAAATATTGCATCGACAATCTAATACGGGAATTCAATATCTATAGCGTCATTTTGTTAAACAAATAATAACACGTGTTTGTAAAATAACACGCCGTATAATATGAATTGTTTTCATGTACGTTTCACCTTAAGCTGGTATAACATTTTAGTTTTACCGCTATACATCGCAATCTACCCAATACCGCATATGTTATAATCCATTGTCCCAAGGCATTCGTCTGCGAGGTGACAATCCGGTTGTAAAAACGTATGTTCGGATTGTCACCAGATAAGCGCAAAAGGGCAGAATTCTTGTAAAATAGCATTGAAAAAGAAACCGTTCGCATATTAAGAGTCCTTCATTTTGAACCAAAGCCAGAGTGTCTGAACATTTAAGAGTCACGTAAAATAATTATTTTGGTTAAAAACGGGGGTAACCGAACTTTTAGAGTGTCAGAAAAGTTAGAGTTATTACGGTATATTAATAGTTGGTGAACAATATATAATTTATATGTATTATATCCTAATTGAAAGATAACGGCACATCAATATATAAGAGTATATTTAATTAAAGATCATATATCCGTGAAAATTGAGGTTTTATACAACTTCACATGGTTGAGACTTTGTCATGTTAGCGTGTTTCTCAAAATATAGACACAATTCAAGAAGCATAAACCACAAAATGGTCCAGCACATCAAATCCGAACATTTACCACATATGTATAAAGCATGGGAAACAAGAAATACATATATAAGGGTAGGATTGTTGATATATATTTGTGCACCGACTCTCGCTGTTTATTGCCTTTTCTAAAATACCCAATATTTGGTGTCGCTGTTTGTTTGATAATGTACCGATTTATGTTTTATGTTTATAACTTGTGATTTTGTTTTATGTATATTGTTTTGACATCTCATGTATACTCATGGCCTTATTTCTACCGTATAATCAAATAAACTATAAAAAACTGTATGTTTAAAATGCAAACAGATACCATATGGGAATACGCCAACTTCGCCGACCGATACATAAGCTAACTGCAATACTGCCTGACTGTCGGAATAGTAGGTATAGACATATACCACCCACGGAGACCCGATATGCTGTGAAAAATTGGACGTGCTAGGAAAAGTTCCCGATAAATTTTGCGGAATTTTGGTAGGGTAAGTAAAGCCAGTTCTATCATTGTTTAAAGGCATTTTTTTAATTAAAATATATTTTGGTATATGCAAAGAAGGTATTATCATGTATGTTAGAAAAATCATGGTTATTATTATTCAGGATTTATTGAAATATGGCTATTTGAAGTCGACGATGCAGGGTTTGTTCCCTATTTAGCACTTTATTTACAAATTTCTTTAAAGGTATGCAAGTGAAAAAGTTTGTGCACCGAAAATGATATACCAATGTCCCCCGAGTAATATTTCAATAAATCCTGTTAATAATTATCAGGATTTTTATAACATACATGATAATACCTCCTTTGCATATACCAAAAGATATTTTAATTCAAAAATGCCTTTAAACAATATTTGAACTGGATTTACTTACCCCACCGAAATTTCACAAAATGTATCGGCAACTTTTTCTATCACGTCCAACGTTTCACAGCATATCAGATTTCCGGGGGTGTATACTCTCAACATTCACTCGAACACGGAAATTAAACGATAAATATGTACATATGTATTGTCATGGAATCTTCAGTAGATACAGACTCTGTTAAAGATGAAAGTTTCTAAATGTTCGCATCGTTTAACCATTTCAATGTACAAGCGACGGACACATGTACCACACTTGTCATGTTCACGGCCGCATATGATCATCTTAATACAATTATTAATTAGACGAGCGGTTTAACATTTAGAGGTTGTTAAGTAGTATAAATTGTGTAATACACGCACTACAATTATATTTGTAATTATCAAGTTGCATATTTGACATCCGAAAATTAACAATATATGTATGGTATAAACGCTTCTTCACAAATTTGAAGAGGTCTCCACAACGACTGTCGGAATCATACTGCGACAGCCGACACATAGCATTAAATAAATTCACATAAACACAGCAGCACAGTATCGGCTACACAAGCACGTAAACAGCCATATGTAATGTCCCTTTTGGATTTATATGCATATATACTGTTTTAATATCGCTAAGTTCAAATTAAAAAGCGTGTATAAAGTTTTCCACGAGTTTTCAATTCCGGTATTCCGGTTGTTTGTTAATCGGTTAATACATTTAAACTAAAAATAGTTATCATTTAGGTCTGGAGATCATATCTTGTTGACATTTGATGATGAGTACAGGTTAAAGTGGCTTCTCTGATTAGTCTGAGCGGACTGTTGTGTTCGATGTTTCAAAAGATTTAGATGTTATTCGGTTTCATTATTCTGTCGGGCAAATGTTATGTCTCTCTCCAAGCCCTTTCTTGTTTTTCTGAAACGATGCTGTCTGATATTTTTTGAAGATGTCTTACAGTTTCGTAATTTAATCTCATAATGGACCAACTAAAGGTACACATTCCATATAAGATTTGCACTTTTAAATAAGATGTAGCTTAGTGAATGCGTTAATTCTATGCTCACTTACCTAAGCAGCTATTTAATGAACAATCATGGAGACATACAATACATATATAATATTACACAGTCCCTCTTAACTAAATGAAATAATATATGTATTCTGTTTAAATTAAGTAATCCGTAAACGAGTCTTGTTGCATTTGATTTCTTCTCAAAACAAATCGTTTTCCAAACAAATTCAATAAAACATGAGCCAAGCATCAATCTTGTACAGTAGCTCAATTAGACAATAAGCATATCTCATTAATCGGTAGCTTAACAGAAAAGCCAACACGCGCTGCAAGTATGTGTTGTTTACATGTGCTCAACACAAATTGGTAAGCTAAAATAAATAAAACACCACCCGTAGTGATTTTAATTCGGTTAACGTCCGGGCAACCTTGAACACATTTTAAAGAAAATTGCGTACTACTTTAAAATGGGTTCATTAAAATGACATATGTGCACATTTGTCAATAAACAAGTTAAATATTGTAGAGACTAGATTATATGTTCGTTTTGGTAAATAAAGTGACCATTTACCAACAGACGCGCACATTTTAGTTAATACATGTTCGTCATTGGCTGTGGATTAACACAATAAAGTTAAATACAAATGAAGCAAACATGTCTTTGAAATATTTAAGTGTATATCAATCGCTCAGCTGAGATTAATATAAAGAAGTGAAACTCCAGAAGCTGCAGCAGTATTGCATTTCTATCATACACACCTTCGTGGTCCTTTACTTTTGCCAAAACGGTACAGTACGGCACAAAACGAAACAACAGTTTAATTTGCTTAAACTATTGTGTTTTCGTTCGTTTTTTTACAAATGAAGAACTCGTGCTATTTATTTTTCATTAGAAACTTGTTGGGCGATTTGTGTTTTAGAATTGGCACCGACGTCTCCAATAATTCACTTTTACCGAAAACAATTGTGATGAAACGATAACAGTTGGCCTTTTCTTTTAACTAACTTTGTTTCAAAGCGTACATGATGATCGGCGATCCGAATTGTGTCATCTTGTTCTTTTTTTTAATGTATATTTTTATAAAAATAATCTCTCATTAACAATTATAATGTAAAAGCTCGTTTTCTAATAAATGGCACATGATATACGCGTGTCACATATACATGCATTGTATGCAGTACAATCTTAACAGAAACGTATCTTAAAACTAAATAATCAATTGATTTATATTTGCCAATAATCACACATAACGTTAACTGCATACTTGTATGTATAAACATGTAAAAAACACATAAATACTACACGATATGTTTGACTGATTGAATATGTATTTTGCAAACATAGGCTTTAATAAACGAAATTATGTTTTACTGCCTGAATGGCCGAGTGGAAGCGCGTACGTATTAGCTCAACGGGATAGGTCCCGGGAAAACACACATAATGTAAAACATCAGCCCTTTATCTTGAAAGTATACTTAGTTTATAGTTTTCGAACTAGTATAAGCTTTTAAACACAAACTGTAGTTTATACTAGTTTTGGTTTCATTTCATGCTTCAGAAAGTTACGGTTCTGGTGATACGGTCTGTGTATAACCATTGAATAGTTAAATTGAAAGGCATAATCTTGATTACTATTTGATGTTAATTGCGGTGCTATGCGGTTTATTTGTATGCACTCTTATTTGAAATGAATACTTCTGGGCCAAAATTCAGATGTTGAGCTCATTAAAACCAGTTTTAACCCCAGTGATTTTGCATTGACAGTTACATGGCGGTGATTCCAGTCTCGTTCATTTTAAGTTGTACGTATGTGTCTGGTATTACGCATTTGTGTTCTGTTTCATTGTTTGGTTCCTTTCCATTCATAAAGGACTCCATACGGTTATTATAAGTTTTTTCTTTTCTTTTTTTTTGGGNGTTACGCTGGGTGTAAAACAAAAATGCTAGAGGAAGTGGGATTTCCAATCAAGTAGTTCATACAAATTTAATGAACATCAAATTCCATTGGACATTTTCAAAAGACGAAATTGGAAACGGATTATTCTTGTTATGGGTAATTAAATAAAGAACTTTTTGCAAGAAGATACATTTAGGACAATGGTAACAGAAATCGATGCTTTTAAAGTCTCATACTGACACGAACAGTCCATTATTTTAATATTCCTATTGCATGACACCGTTCATGACACATACGTGTTTGTCACTGACGTTAAATTTTCAGAGACAATCTTGAAATATGCCGCGTGGATAATATCCGCTTGTCGACATGGGTGACAATTTAAACCGTATTCGCATAATGAATAATTGATTTGTATCACAACTGAAACGCTATCAGTTTTTTTTTCTCAAAAGGTGAGTGCATACGAAATTTAACGTAAACATACCGCAGCATGTTGTGAAGGTTGAGCTACTTGGGCAAATTTAATCAATGGCACTGGCGATTAATGAATGTATTCCAATCGTATGGTGTTATCGGTTTTGTAACATGTATGTTCATTGCATTTACCGATATATACTGGTCTGCACACCTTTAAAGTTATTGTTCTTCATTCTTTATAAAACAAAACTACCATGTTAGTGTGTGTACGGGTGTTTGATAAATATTACACATTACTCTTCAAGTAAATAACAATAAGTAAATTAACTGAACATTTTTTATTATTACTGGTCGTATGTTATTTGAAAATTAAGCGCTACACTTGTTGAAAAATACTATACACATTGCATTGAATCTACTTTATATAATTGGAATACGTGTATAATGTGCTTTTCATTACGTTGTACAAGGCGTTTCGTATATGTCTGATATCGTATCAGGAAAAAGACGCAATCGTAATGTATACAACTTTTGTAAAAAAACGTCCAACCTTGATAAGTTGTCTATATGCTTTATCATATTTAACAGTTAAAACGTAAACATACATGCCCATTGATATGGTAAAAAGCCCTTAACCCTAAACGTCACCTTGGCCGTACAAAGGCGGCGAAACACACTGTATGCATGTGCTTGTTTAATGTTGTGTTGTATGTCAGTACAATTACTAACTTGAATTATGTTTGTAATTGGTCTTTTTAACTTATGTCATCCTTATTTATAGACAAGTATCTGGATTGAAAATACGTCAAGGTAGTCCACATATATACATATATGATACATTAATATATCTACGTTAATGTAATGGGAATTTGTAGCTATCGACAAAACACAAAGCTGACAATTACATTATAACATAAATGTCCAAGTTCCAGTGTTTTAAATTATTTTTAATTACATCGTTCTCTTATATTTTATTTATTTATTTATCAAAATGATTTATAATTAAACGCTCGTGTTTAAATTGCTTATTATTTTTTTTATAAACGGCGCGTTAAGCGAATTATTTGTACTGTTTCATTTAAATAAGTGTAAGCACACATATTGTTAAAATAATCTACTTTGTCTCAGTAATAGGCGAATATCAAGTGCCTCGTATTATACAGGGGGACGTTACAATGAATTTGATTTCGAAAAAGGATAGTTTTTAGAGAAAGACCCTGTACAGTATATTCCCGGGAATCTAGTAAGGATACAATAACAGTGACTTAAGAAATGCCCAAAATATGCAGAGTCAATATAAATGAATTATGTTTTCGAATTATCACTACCAGACAAGTCAACAACCTACTTAATATAAAACAAATACTGCCATGCAATAATAAGTCAAGAAGCTGCTTATTAGATTGAGCTTTGATTCCCCTCGTTCACGGATGTTTTCCAGATAGAAAATTATAATTATATATATCCCGTGTAATGAATTATTGTTTTTTACAAATGTGTAAGAGGCTGTATTTTGTTTTAAATCCTGATATGTTGAATATGGTAGAGGGCAGTAAAATTGTACATAACACAAGTAAAAAGTAACGAAAAAAAGACGGTATACGGGTTGTATCATATAAAACGTTTAACAACTAATGTATCGGATAGTTTGTTTGTTTGTATGTTAATGAGTTGCTCAACATGGTAACCACTAGGAAGAAACATGTCGCTTCGGCTGTCGATTGGTTTGTCCAAAGGTTTGCAGTAGATAGATTGGGTTATGCAACTATCTTATTAAGTTAATAAGTATTGATTGTTTATGTATCTGATTTAAGACCAACATACATAGTTGGGCATTTCTGTTCGATACGATATTTGTAAAACAACCATGTACGATATTCGATAATAAATAACGATGAAAAAACTCTGCAATGCACATGATTACTCTACATTAAATTACATTTTAGTCTGTCTATCGATTGTCTCTTATTTAATTTGAAAAACAAACACAATGACATCGCTTTTTCCCACAATGAGAAATAACAAATAACTGATAATACCATATCCGCATTCAGATTGGACAATATAGCTCAAAGTCGTTGTTAAAAAAACAGTGTGTATGTTGCTGTTTGGTGAACCCGAGCCAATTGTAGGTATATGCAATTATAATCCCCATTAGTTGGTAAAATGCAATTCAATGATAATTGACAAAATCGAATAACTGAGGGATATTGACATGATTCTGTATGAGTCCCTTATTACATGGTACACATAGTCGTGAACCTCTTAGCTGAATTCGGTTGTTCTGAAACGTGCAACCACGTATATGTATTGGCGTTTTAATATTATCATCATCAATCTGTTTAGTATTTGTTTTAAATTATGTTCACGGAATTCATAATAGGTATATCAAGGTTTGATGTGAAATTAGTTACATAGAGAATAACAGGTTACTGCCTGATCGTTTTGTAAAATATCAGGCCAGGCTTGGAATAATATAAGGCGAGGCTTGCCGAGTCGTTATTTTATTCGTGCCGAGCCTGATATATTACAAAAAGATCAGGCAGAAACCAGTTTTCTGTTTATCATACCACTCTCACCACTAACCCTTTTTTTTTCAAGAAACAATAAAATATAAACATGACGCGCGGTGTAGCCGCTGTTTTTTTTATTTAATCCTATTACCAGATAACAAAATTGAAAGTATAACAACGATCGTATAAACTTGAGCTATATACTATCGCTATTTTTAGATCATTTTTGGGTTTTTCCAGAAAATGGAGAACCTGTTTTAGTCAACTACGCAAGAAAAAAATCGTCAAAAAAATGCGATATATGATAATTATTAATGGAAAAAGGGAAGAAATAAAAGAAAATATTATATGAGTTTTGGTAAAGATCAAGTTTATCATGCTCGGCACGAACCATGGTAGCGCTCGGCAACCATCGCGCTTCCATGGTTCTAAGACGCGCATGATAAACTTGATCTTTATCCAAAACTCACATAATATTATCTATATTTTTAATACCTGTTATTGTGATATTTTCTTGTTTTTGTTTTTTGATCATCGTAACTCATCTCTTCACAATGCTATTATGGGACGTCTTGACAGTGGTACATTTGAAATGTAAATGAACACAAAATTACATCCAGTAACGTCTCAAAGACCTTAATAACAAACCAAAGGAAAGCCCAAACGACAAATGGAGAATAAAATCATTGTGCAATTTACCTAATAAACAAGTAAATTTTACCTGAATATGGACCGTGGAAAATACTTTAAAAAAAGGCGCTGTAGAGTAATTTGTCTGGTGGATATATAATACCACACCGTTCTTAATGTTAACCTTTTACGAAATCTGCCGAAAACTCTGGTTCCACGTCCTATATGAATTCAGTATTGCAAATGCATTTGTCCTAATGCATCCGGCATTCGGCTTACCTCATGTAAGCTGCTGCCTTGTGCTTATGCATTACGCTTAGTAGAACTTACAATTAATATGTCTGTTCTATAATGACTACGTATTGAAATGATAATAGTAAAAATAACAAGAAGATAGCCGTATTAACCCCTTAAACAGAAATGATGCATTTGTCATTTACTCGCAAGAATATATAGGATTAACATACAACGAGTAAACACTAAACATGAAGTTGTCATTAAGCAATATACAATTGTCATTAAGCAATATGTAATTGTCATTTGGCAACATGAATAGACTGGCGGAGATTCCCTTCCATACATTTGATGGCGTCGGAGCATGCGTCAATTTTTGCAGCTCTGATTACAGTTGCCCTGGCAACCAAAAGTGCTGCGACAACGGTTGCGGTCGTAGCTGTCAGGTGCCAACAGAATGTAAGCACGAATACTTATATGGTACATGAACATTTAAATTTCCCGCAATGATATCTATTCATACGGCACACGAACACTAACATGGTACATAAACATGTATTGAATATATTGTCCTTAAAAAAGAGATCATGCTGTATCTTGTTAAATCTATGTTACGAGACCACATTTAGCGTTGAAATTGTGGCTATTGCTATAGAGAACACTGATTTGTTATGGGTAAACTTTATTTCACGATGTTTGTTTCGAAATATACGTTGATTTGAGTGTTAATGAGGCTTTAACGTTTAATTGTGAACCCTACAACGTCATGTGATCTTGCATCCTGATAGAACATTAATATTCTTAGGAATTGTATTCACTAAAGGAGAATCTTTTGCAAATATTTTTGAAATACTTGCATGCCAAGCCTCGAAGGCTGTTTTTAAGCTTAACTCATATTTGGTAAATGAATTTTCCAACAATTTAAAAACATACAAATTAGAGTTGTTTGATGAGCTTGTTTTATAAATTTTAAATTATGGATCAGAAATCTGGGGCTTAACTGAGTGAATGTCAATTGAAAGAGTCCACTTCAATTTTTCCAAAAAAAATACCAGGTTTGTTAATTCAAACACAGAATAATGGTGTATATGGAGAGCTTGAAAGAACTTTATTGATAACTAAACGAGCCATCAATGTAATTAGGTATTGGTTGAACATTATTAAGTTAGAAGATCACAAGTATGTCAAGTGCATTTTTAGCCACATGTGGGTGCATTTTATAAATAAATCAAATGCACTTTCTTGTGCAAAATATGTTTGTTATCTGTTGCAGGCCTTATGTGTACATAATGCAAGGCTAAACCAAGGCGATGGTGATTAAAATTGTTTTTTATCCTTGGTAAAGTTTAGATTTAATGATACATTTATCCAAAATTGGATATCTGAACTTAAAAATTGCTTAAGAGCAAAACGTTACAGTCCGTTTTGTAAAATCGAATGGCATCCTTACTTAAAACATGTNCTGCTTATTAGATTGAGCTTTGATTCCCCTCGTTCACGGATGTTTTCCAGATAGAAAAGTATATTTATATATATCCAGTGTAATGAATAATTGTATTTCACAAATGTGTAAGATGCTGTTTTTTGTTTTAAATCCTGATATGTTGAATATGGTAGAGGGCAGTACAATTGTACATAACACAAGTAAACAGTAACGAAAAATGACGGTATACGGGTTGTATCATATAAAACGTTTAACAACTAATGTATCGGATAGTTTGTTCGTTTGTATGTTAATGAGTTGCTCAACATGGTAACCACTAGGAAGAAACATGTCGCTTCGGCTGTCGATTGGTTTGTCCAAAGGTTTGCAGTAGATAGAGTGGGTTATGCAACAATCTTATTATGTTAATAAGTATTGATTGTTTATGTATCTGATTTAAGACCAACATACATAATTGGTCATTTCTGTTCGAAACGATATTTGTAAAACAACCATGTACGATATTCGATAATAAATAACGATAAAAAAACTCTGCAATGCACAGAATTACTCTTCATTAAATAACATTTTAGTCTGTCTATTGATTTTTTTTTATTTAATTTGAAAAACAAACACAATGACATCGCTTTTCCCCACAATGAGAAATAACAAATAACTGATAATACCAAATCCGCATTCAGATTGGACAATATAGCTCAAACTCGTTGTTCAAAAACACAGTGTGTATGTTGCTGTTTGGTGAACCCGAACTAATTGTAGGTACATGCAATTATAATCCCCATTAGTTGGTAAAATGCAGATCAATGATAATTGACTAAATTGAATAACTGAGGGATATTGACATGATTCTGTATGAGTCCCTTATTACATGGTACACATAGTCGTGAAGCCCAACGCTCGAACTGGAGAATAAAATCGTTGTGCAAATTTACCAAATAAACAAGTAAATTTTACCTGAATATGGACCGTGGAAACTACTTTTAAAAAAAGGCGCTGTAGAGTAATTTGTCTGGTGGATATATAATACCACACCGTTCTTAATGTTAACCTTTTACGAAATCTGCCGAAAACTCTGGTCCCCCGCCTTATATGAATTCAGTATTGCAAATGCATTTGTCCTAATGCATCCGGCATTCGGCTTACCTCATGTAAGCTGCTGTCTTGTGCTTATGTATTTCGCTTAGTAGAACTTACAATTAATATGTCTTTTCTATAATGACTACGTATTGAAATGATAATAGTAAAGTAACAAGAAGATAGCCATATTAACACTTAAACAGAAATGATGCATTTGTCATTTACTCGCAAGAATACAGGATTAACATACAACGAGTAAACACTTAACATGAAGTTGTCATTAACCAATATACAATTGTCATTAAGCAATATGTAATTGTCATTTGGCAACATGAATAGACTGGCGGAGATTCCCTTCCATACATTTGATGGCGTCGGAGCATGCGTCAATTTTTGCAGCTCTGATTACAGTTGCCCCGGCAACCAAAAGTGCTGCCACAACGGTTGCGGTCGTAGCTGTCAGGTGCCAACAGAATGTAAGCACGAATACTTATATGGTACATGAACATTTAAATTTCCCGCAATGATATCTATTAATACGGCAAACGAATACTAACATGGTACATGAACATGTATTTAATATATTGTCCTAAAAAAAAGGGATCATGCTGTATCTTGTTAAATCTATGTTACGAGACCACATCTAGCGTTGATATTTTGGCTATTGCTATAGAGAACACTGATTTGTTATGGGTAAACTTTATTTCACGA
Organism: Dreissena rostriformis; assembly: GCA_007657795.1. Classification (NCBI taxonomy): domain Eukaryota; kingdom Metazoa; phylum Mollusca; class Bivalvia; order Myida; family Dreissenidae; genus Dreissena; species Dreissena rostriformis. Next base: position 19,336 of record VMBQ01005942.1, on the reverse strand, counting down.
TTTTTGTTTCGAAATATTTGTTGATTTGAGTGTTAATGAGGCTTTAACGTTTAATTGTGAACCCCACAACGTCATGTGATCCTGCATCCTGATAGAGCATTAATATTCTTAGGAATTGTATTCACTAAAGGAGAATCTTTTGCAAATACTTTTGAAATACTTGCAGGCCAAGCCTCGAAGGCTGTTTTTAAGCTTAACTCATATTTAGTAAATGAATTTTCCAACAATTTAAAAACATACAAATTAGAGTTGTTTGATGAGCTTGTTTTACCAATTTTAAATTATGGATCAGAAATCTGGGGCTTAACTGAGTTAATGGCAATTGAAAGAGTCCACTTTAATTTTTGCCAAAAAACTACCAGGTGTGTTAATTCAAACACAGAATAATGGTGTATATGGAGAGCTTGAAAGAACATTATTGATAACTAAACGAGCCATCAATGTAATTAGGTATTGGTTGAACATTATTAAGTTAGAAGATAACAAGTATGTCAAGTGCATTTTTAGCCACATGTGGGTGCATTTTATAAATAAATCAAATGCACTTT
>VMBQ01005942.1:0-17390 GCA_007657795.1 Dreissena rostriformis | reverse complement strand
TAATATGTTGAAGTAGCTCATTTTCTTGTTTATTTTTAATTTTATTTTTATGGCTTGAATATTTGATGGTTTCATCCCTTATTCTTCCTTTAATTAATTCCCATAAGGTGTTTGGGTTAGCTTCTTGATTAAACTCAACAACTAAATTTATTTCATTTTTAATTTTTGACTGATATTCAGTGTCTAGTAATAACGAGTTGTTTAATTTAAAATACCCGGGACCTCTTTCTTGCGTGTTCGTATTTAATATCATTTTAACAATAGAATGATCGGAGCGATAACCTGGGTGTATTTGGCAGTCCGACACGGCATTTAAGATGTTGTTTGAGATTAAGAAATAATCTAGTCTGCAAAAAATTGGTGGGTGAGTGTTGGAATGCCATGTATAAACCTTTGCAGTTGGATTTTTTGTTCTGAATATATCACTGAGATCGTAATTCACTATGATATTATTTATTTTATTTGATGTTTTATGGTTAGAATTGTCCCTTCCATTTAATTTGTCGAAGCTATAGTCTAAAACGGTATTAAAGTCACCTCCAATTATTAATGTTTCGTCTTCGTAGTCTTTAATAGTATTCTCTAATGAGTTATAGAAATTGACGTCATCATTATTTGGTGCATATAGATTAATCAAAATTACGTTGCTATCTGATATACGAAGTTTTATTAGTTGCATTCTTCCAACTATGATTTCTTTATATTCAATAATGTCACAATTACATGATTTGTTAATAAGAATTCCTACGCCATTGCTATTGGAGCTACCGCCACTTAAAAAATATTGCCCTGTCCAAGAAGCTCCCCAATTTGTATTATCATTCTGAGCATTATAGTGAATTTCTTGTAATAAAACAACAGAAAATGCCTTTTGATTTAGCCAGCTTAATACTTCATCACGCTTATTCTTAGTCCCTAAACCCTTGACATTAAATGTAACAATTTGTATATTAAGTATAATTTATTTGAATTATCGCATTGCACTGAGTTCTGCTTAGAATATGTCTTCTTAAATTTTTTGACTGCTTTAAAATATGTAACGTTATATTGTATTGTTACATATTTTAAAGCAGTCAAAAAATTTAAGAAGATTTTATTACTATAATACAATACATGTGTTTCTCTACATGTACAAGAAATTTGAAAACTTTTGGATGTGTCTATCATTTTTTTTTCATATAAAACTTCTTTGTATTAAAAGTGCAACAATGTTTACGTTCTATATCATAAACTTTATGTCAAGGGCGTCAAACGAACAATTTTCTATCTTAAAACGGATTGACCTTCTTACTTTGCTAGCTAAGCAATTTCGGCCAATCAGCGCAATCGTTTATAAAAGCTATCAGCCAATGGAAAAACTGCTTTCTTAGCGATGTTAGGTATGCAAAGATTTGTGTTGTTGTTGAGTTTATAAGCGTTTACATTGCTTTTTAACAGTTATACGAAGACATTTTTAAATAATTAGATTTTTATTAAAGCACCGCACCAACACTGCAAAGTCTCCTTATGTATATATATATATATGTCAGTCCAGTAAAATCGGGCTGACCACATGGGTTTTAACTGCCTTTTACAACAGAGTATATATGTTAAGCAGTATGCTCGGGCAATGGTTTTTAACCGAAGTTCCGAGGGCAGATAATCCCATATTTCTTGATGCAGTCAAACAAAATATATTGAGAGTTAGACCAGTGCATAGACCTAGTGTAAGATCTATAAAAACAGGATTTTTTGACAGCGATGTTTTTTTAATAACATTCAACTTTTTTTTTATAAAGTGTAATATTATAGTGTTTGAAACTGTGAAAGTTTAATAGTTGTGAAAGGGAGTAGTGTGCAACATGGATTTCCATGCATAAGATGCAGTACTGAAGAACGTCCTCGGCAACACTTGGTCCAATGTGATTCATGCTCGGGTTGGCGGCATCGAACGTGCAAAACAGGTGAGTCAGTTGAATAATAGTTAGTCACTCGTGCAAAATCGATATTTGTTTAATTGACTTGATAATCAAGTAATCAAAATTGCTTTAATATTTGAGCCTGGCTCTGGGAAATGGGACCTAATGCATGTGCGTAAAGTGTCGTCTTAGATTATCAGGGACAACACTTTCCGCCAAAATTGGATTTCCATTTAAGAGACTTCCCTTTAACCAAATATACCATTACAGCGGGAAAGTTCATCCCTGGTAAGCCTGTGTGAAACAACACTTTATTTACATTAATCCCCGTTTTCCCAGACCAAGGCTCAATTATATTGTTGCTTTGTGTGTGTAATGAAGCAGTCCATCATGAAATAGTATGTTTAAATAATCTAAACACTGAATGACCTTTTTTACACTTTAATTAGAAAATATATGTATTACATGGCATACTGGTTAAATAAACATAAAAGTGAGAGACACATTACATAAACATCATTTGTAAACAAAATGATCCCTAAGGTCCAGTACCGAATGCATGCCACACATACTGCTTATGACTAGAAATATGCAATTTCAACATGATCATAAAATCAGAATGAAATATTCGTATAGCATTTGGTTGTACTTTTCCTGAAAACTGACCTTAATCTGATTTCCCAAACTTAACCTGTTAATGACTTTTGGCAAGTGGGTTAGTAAGACTATGGGTCAAGGCCCAGTGGTATTTGTCATGATTATCTCCCATATGACACCCTGTTTAACTAACCGACAACCATAGATCAAACTTGAATAGTATAATCATCAAAAATTCATTATTACAAGAATACGATAGGTAGTTGCATACCCAGTTATATATAATCAGGTGAAATTATCAATATTTGATATTGAGGTTATTTCCTTGGAAATCTTGAATAAATTACATTTGATATTCAATTATATGAAAAATATGCAGAGAACAAAATATAGATACTAACAGAATAAATGAAAATGCAGTACTAAATGAAATGTTGTATTTTTAATTCCAAATATAGTTTTTACATAATTTTTAAAAACATAATGAATACTTAATTAAGCCAGTATAACTGGCATTATTTTGACAGACGAATTTGGAAATACTAAAACAACATGTTATGATTTAGCCCTTCAATGATTTTTTTTGTTAACACACCAATGAGACTTTGGAGTTTAAATTGTTGTCAAACATTAAAGAAATAAACAAGTGAATATAACAAAAAAATAAATAAAAACAAATAATGAATGTATATAATTTATCCTAATTAGGTTTGAAATGTTATCTCTATCAATTCATGTTTATTGATTAAATACATATGGCCATAAAATGTACTTAATATAAAGTATTCAGAACATTTCTTTAGTAACATCATGATCTGAAAATTATGATCTACACATCTACCCTGGTATAAATGAAATGTAATTTTATAAAGTGTTATCCAAGATTAGCTTGTACGGTCCGCACAGGCTTATCAGGGTCGACACATTCCGGTTTTTTCGTATTTTTCGTTAAAAGAAAGTCTCTTCCAAAAGAAAATCCAGTTTAGGCGTAAAGTGAAGTCCAATATAAGCATGTGCTGACCACACAAGTATATCTGGGACGACACTTTACGCACATTCATTAATCAAGTTTTCCCAGAATGCGGCTCAATTTGACTGAATACCAGGTCCACTAAACCATAGCTGAATACCAGGTCCACTAAACCGTAGCTGAATACCAGGTCCACTAAACCATAGCTGTTCACTGCAAACAAAAAATAACAAACGTCTAAATGTCAGCACAACAAAAAAGAAAGCCAAGTTTGTTTTTACATAGCAACTACACCATGGAAATCTAGAAAGAACATACATGTATATGCTAACCTATTGACAAGATGTGTGAACATGATGCTTGTAAAATTACCGCATTATAAGTAAAATAATGTGAAATTAATGAATTTCTCGAATATTATGCTGAGCTTAAGCATATCAAATGCTGAAATGGCGAACAATAAATTGCTGCATGATTGCATAAACAGTTCAATATGCTGTAACTAACAGAATATCAGAAGATAGCCATATTAACATTTAAACAGAAATGATGCATTTGTCATTTACTCGCAAGAATATAGGATTAACATACAACGAGTAAACATTAAACATGGAGTTGTCATAAAGCAATATACAATTGTCATTAAGCAATATGTAATTGTCATTTGGAAACATGAATGGACTGGCGGATATTCCCTTCCATAGCCGTGCAGTTATTCTCATCACTGTGGTCAGAGCAGTCAAAGTCACCGTCACAGCTCCAGGATTGGTCGATACAGCGACTGCCGTCATGACATTTGAATTGCTCAGCACCGCATGTTATGGCTGAACAAATAATTTTACTCTTATAGTTTATATTTTATTAATACAATGTATATAAACAGCTATTATTTGGTTAATTAAGAAAAACATGATATATTTATTGTTGTTTATCAGTCAATAAACAATGATTTGAAATTCTCATATGTAGGATTTAAACCACAAATTAATAAGCCAGAGCTGTTTTTGACATATGAATAACATTTATGTGAAAACATTTAATTCTCCTGATGATTTGATAAATATTTGTGCAATTTACACAACGTATATATTTAATTACAAATCATGTATTATGTTGTGATCAAGTTCGCGATATCTTTCCGCATTTTTATCAATATAATTACAATGTTTATTTTGTCCTTCGTCTATACAAAGTAATGCAAGTATCCTGCCTGATTAGCTATTCGATCATACAGGTTTAATATTGATATTTATAGAATATGGCCTGTTTTAAATATAAAAGAAAAGCCAAATACCATCACACTTGAGTTCATCAGAACTGTCTAGACAATCAGCATCGCCGTCACAGTGCTTGTTCTTGAGGATACACTGCCCGTTGGCACAGGTGAACATGGCCTCACCACAATGTCGCTCAGCTGTTAAGAAATACTTCCATTAGACAACGTTGAACAAGATTTCAATATTTGTTTAAAACTGTGAAAGATATATATATATATGTATCAACATGAGAGTGTGCTTATGTGTTTCATCAGTTTCATGAAGCTCCAACAGTATTTTCTGTGGTATGCTAGGCTTTTTCATAAAAAGTGATTTTCACATTTAAAAAAAAGAAACATATATGGGCCGCGTCGCGACAAAACCTGCCTAAATGACATTGATGACGTTATTGAGAAAACCCGCTTAAACCGACGTCATTGTTTTACCCGGTAAGTATTTTAGTGTTTGGTGTTAAAAATATTTATTTGTGGAATTGTTGTGATTTTCGGAATAACATAATGTATGAAGAAATGGAGGTTAGTATTTGTTTGTTCATGATTGTAGTGTTATGAACGTTTCTGTTGGAAATATGTTATTTTCTATTGCTTTAATAACATGAACCGTCTGAAGTGAAAGTAAAACAAAATGTTTCAGTTTTGCTCAATAGCGTTTAGTAAACTTTGCTATATCCAAATCGAAATCCATGATTGTTATGAAATGCGTTATAAAACTGTTACAAAATGTAAATAAGGTGTTTCTGTCAGTATATGATGTTTTTTTATCAATACATAAAGTGAAAACATATTTATATCGCATGCTTTTGTCATTATATTTACAGGATAACAATGATTGGGTATATCTTACGGTTTCATTGTCGTGGTTACATGTCATTAAATCTTTGTACATTTCTATTTATTTCTTATAAGTTTTTTTTCTTATATGGAATGAAAACAATTTATCAATCATTGATATGCCTTTTGTGTTCATTTAATATATGCTGTGTCTATGTATAACATTTTTTTTTGCATTTTATTTGATGCTAGGTTGCGTGATAAATTGTGGGGTCCGTTTAATATGTTTTTTTTTTTTTTTTTTTTTTTTTTTTTTTTTTTTTTTTTTTTTTTTTTTTTTTTTTTTTTTTTTTTTTTTTTTTTTTTTTTTTTTTTTTTTTTTTTTTTTTTTTTTTTTTTTTTTTTTTTTTTTTTTTTTTTTTTTTTTTTTTTTTTTTTTTTTTTTTTTTTTTTTTTTTTTTTTTTTTTTTTTTTTTTTTTTTTTTTTTTTTTTTTTTTTTTTTTTTTTTTTTTTTTTTTTTTTTTTTTTTTTTTTTTTTTTTTTTTTTTTTTTTTTTTTTTTTTTTTTTTTTTTTTTTTTTTTTTTTTTTTTTTTTTTTTTTTTTTTTTTTTTTTTTTTTTTTTTTTTTTTTTTTTTTTTTTTTTTTTTTTTTTTTTTTTTTTTTTTTTTTTTTTTTTTTTTTTTTTTTTTTTTTTTTTTTTTTTTTTTTTTTTTTTTTTTTTTTTTTTTTTTTTTTTTTTTTTTTTTTTTTTTTTTTTTTTTTTTTTTTTTTTTTTTTTTTTTTTTTTTTTTTTTTTTTTTTTTTTTTTTTTTTTTTTTTTTTTTTTTTTTTTTTTTTTTTTTTTTTNTATACTTTCTCCACTCTCCAGACATGACAAAATGCTTGCACAATGTGAAATAAAATATAGCCAGGAAAATTGTCTGGAATGTTTAAAATGATGTATTTCTTAATTATGTATATCGTCAATTATAGGTTCTCTGTTCTTGTTAAACTTGTATCCCATATGTTTCTCAATTGTCGAAAAATACTTTAATATTTTAAATATTTGAATGTTGATGAAGAATGTTGGAATAATGTGATAACCCACATTGTAAATTCATGTATATATTAAAACAGTTCTAAATGTTTATCATGATATTAAGATGTTGTACTATGTATATTTAATTTGTACATGAAATTAAACATTCGACATTGAAAATAAAAAGGAAAAAAAAAAGAAGAAAAATACAGACAGTTCGCCGTTTTATAATGGGAACCAAAGGGAATTGGATTTAGTGTTATCTTACCCCGAACATCGGGTAATGTCTAGGAGTTTTTAAAAACGAAGTAATTTGATGGCGAAATATTATGGAACGTTCAAATAAAAAATAATCATAATCATTTTTTTAGCAAAATAACTACAAATAAGGTTTGTATTACAGTTTCACAAAATATGTTGAAAGTTGGAAAAATATAAATTAAGACGACTCAATGTAATGATTTGTTTGTCTTATATCAGTACACTGCCACTAAATATAAAGAAGTAACCACAACATATACATATACATTCACATTATATGAAGAGGCAACCACACACTATAAATAAGCAACAACACCATATAAAGAAGTAACAACGACATATAAAAATTAAGTGCACCATATACAGAAGAAACCACACTATATTAAGAAGTACCCACATCACATAGAGAAGTAACCACACCATTTAAAAACGTATCAAAACCACATAAAGAACTAACCACTCAGTTCAACAATAACCACATTTTGCATACAAAGAATCCACATTTTATAAATAAAAAAGTAAACACATAATATAAAGAAGTAACCATAGTTATAAGTAACAGCAACTACACATACTAAATCTAAATACTATCTTAATCTGTTTTAACATTTCTAAAGAACGCATGACAAAAAAAGCGCAGAAAAATATGTTTATCAAAGCGGGAAGCTGCTATTTAGGCAGGTCAAAGCTGACTAGTGCTAGCATGGTATGTAGAGACCCTTACGTATCGGGCGCACACTGATTGTGGGCTCAATTCACAAAACACTGCAACCAAGAGCGCAGCATTTTTTGTTTCCCGGACATTGCAATTCCCTGTTACAGTCATTCGCGACGACACTGATGTTCGAAAGGGTAATCTTGAGACGGGCACATTCCTTCCCTTTTACGGTCTACAGCCATGCAAGATCAACAACTAGGTTTATTATCAGTAGAAACAGGAACGAAAAGTGGCTTCACAAATGCTCTTAATGCCTCACAACTGTTTGCGTGCTGGTCAAACTGACAATGGCAAGTGAAAACTTCTAGAAGTCACTAAATGTGCTACCTTTCAATGAGATTACTTATATTGTACACAGGACGTTAGTTGTTAAATTTATGGAAATTTTTACTTTTTAAATGTGAATTTGTTTATTGAAGCTCAAATGTTATTAAGGTCTGATCTTGACAACATGAGACATATTGTATTGGTTTCATTAGAAATATCATTTTAAGAGAACAACCTTGTGCCCTTCTGTCCCGATGACTGCAAACAATAAGATGGAGATCATTTTAATAAACTCTCACAAATTAGTTAGCATTCTAAACCTACTGCATTTATTTTTTACAATACAAAAGTTATCCTGCTTAGAAATCTTTATTTACTTACAATATTCAAAGAGTCTCCTAAATTTAAGTCTTAATCTAAAACACTCTGCCAAGGGAAACCAATGTCCATGAGTAACAATCATTTTGATTAACTTGTATTTAAAGTTGAGATTATTTTTTAAATGAAGAACTCGCATCTTTGTGCCACCTGGTTTCAAGCAAGGCCCTTATCCATTATATCACTTAATGCCTGTCAAAGATGTACATGTTTATATTTCCAAACAACAATGATGATTGATATATTTTATTTGTGTTACCAGACAAAAATGTGAAAACAGCAATAAAGCCTGACTTTTATGTTGCCAAAAAGAGTAAATGTTTATGTGGGAGAAAAAGTATGGAAGTTTAATATTCTGTATATATAAGGGATGAATATTATTNATATTTTATTTTAGTTACCAGACAAAAACGTGAAAACAGCAATAAAGTCTGACTTTTATGTTGCCAATAAGAGTAAATGTTTATGTGGGAGAAAAGGTATGGAAGTTTAATATTCTGTATGTAAACGGGATGAATATTATTGTAAGCTCAAGAAACCATCTTGGTCAGTACAGCAGATTAAAAAAAGAAAAGGTAGAGGACCACATACTGAATGTGCATGCAATTATTTTTTAAAGTTTTTTTAAGTTAAATTCGAGCTCGAGACCAGAAATGTGTGCTCCGTCACAGAAAATCACAACTAAATCATTATATCGGAATGTGTTCATTAATAAAAAGTCGTACCTGAAAAATTCTTAGAAAAGCATATGTGTTCATATACCCCCTGTGCAGTTCTTTTCGTCTGAACCATCCATACAGTCATTATTGTGGTCGCAATACAAGATCTTGGCAATGCACACATTGTTTGAACACTTGAACTGGTTATAAGTACAATTGTAAACACCTGCAACAATATAGTGAACGCACACTTAATAAACGATTTAAACACTCAGACAACTTGCATCCACATTAAATATAGAGATTCAAAAATTTAACTTTGCTCAACTTAACTATGGGTTAATTTTAACAAAATCATCAAATTTACTAAATACGAATGAACAATATTGCAACTAATCTTGCCTCAGTTTAATAACATATCCTTACATTTTGATTCGATTCCTTCGTCCGAGCTGTCAGTACAGTCTGGATAACCATCACATTGCCAGGAATTGTGGATGCACTCGCCAGAGTTGACACACTTGAACTCAGTGCTGACATCGCAGACTTCGTTGGTGCTAGTATGCTCCGGGGCCGTGCAGTTATTCTCATCACTGTGGTCAGAGCAGTCAAAGTAACCGTCACAGCTCCAGGATTGGTCGATACAGCGACTGCCGTCATGACATTTGAATTGCTTAGCACCGCATGCTATGGCTGAACAAATAATTTTACTCTTATAGTTTATATTTTATTAATACAATGTATATAAACAGCTATAATTTGGTTAATTAAGAAATACATTATATATTTATTGTTGTTTATCAGTCAATAAACAATGATTTAGAATTGTCATATGTAGGATTTAAACCAAAAATTAATAAGCCAGAGCTGTTTTTGACATATGAATAGCATTTATGTGAACAAATTTAATTCTCCTGGTGATTTAATAAATATTTGTGCAATTTAAACAACGTATATAGTTTATTACAAATCATGTATTATGTTGTGATCAAGTTCGCGACATCTTTCCGCATTTTTATCAATATAATTACAATGTTTATTTTGTTCTTCGTCTATACAAAGTAATGCAAGTATCCTGCCTGATTAGCTATTTGATTATACAGGTTAAATATTGATATGTATGGAATATGGCCTGTTTTAAATATAAAAAAATAGTAAATTAGCATTAACAGTATTTTCTTTGGTATGCTAGGCTCTTTCATAAAAAAGGATTTCCTCATTTAAGGTAAATGAAAAATATATAAGTTAATTCCACCTGCGAAGATAATGAGCATAAGCATTCAACCAATAAAAGGGCCCCTGTCTAATTCCCCCAGGACTGAGAATTTTCCCTATTGCTGTAACATTGTTAAAACAATTGTTCATTCAGATGTTCTTTTGATGTTTGAAACCCGTACCAACGTGAGGAGTACTTACTGACATTGCAATGTTTTTCATCACTTCCGTCTGAGCAGTCATCCACCTCATCGCATTTCCAGTCATTATCAATGCACTCATTATCTGCTGCACAATAGAACTGAGTTACACTACAAACTGTGTGCTCTGCTGCAAAAAAACAACAACAACATATTTAAACAACATTATAAATATAGACACACTTAAATTTATATTAAATTATTTATTTATAAAAAATGAAGTGCACAAAAAACTTCCTTGCCATCAGCAGTTTACGTTAAAATTATTAAATACTGTATTATTTTTGTTTAAGCAAACATTTAATTTTCCAAGATTTTTTTTTACCTTCGCAATTCTTTTACATTTTCACATTTACATCTATTAAATAAACGTGTTTATTTATAGATATTTTATTTAACAATACTATCCCTTTTCAAGGGAGAAAATCCAAACAGTGAATTTTTAATATTAAATGGGATTTTTTTTCTATTTCTATGAAATGTTTACCAGGTATATTTTGCAAGCAATTCATATTTATGTATACATCATATTGTGTCGAGTTTTAATCTTAAACAATCTATAATTTAAATCATGTTGGCGTGTTAAACACATTAGATTCTGGTAAAATAAGNAAAACTTCCATTAGACAACGTTGAACAAGATTTCAATATTTGTTTAAAATTGTGAAAGATATATATTTGTATCAACATGAGAGTGTGCTTATGTGTTTCATCAGTTTCATGAAGCTCCTACAGTATTGTCTTTGGTATGCTAGGCTCTTTCATAAAAAGTGATTTTCGCACTTAAAAAAAATGAAACATATATGGGCCGCGTCGCGACAAAACCTGTCTAAATGACATTGATGACGTTATTGAGAAAATCCGCTTAAACCGACGTCATTGTTTTACCCGGTAAGTATTTGAGTGTTTGGTGTTAAAAATATTTATTTGCGGAATTGTTGTGATTTTCGGAATAACATAATGTATGAAGAAATGGAGGTTAGTATTTGTTTGTTCATGATTGTAGTGTTATGAACGTTTCTGTTTGAAATATGTTAATTTCTATTGCTTTAATAACACGAACCGTCTGAAGTGAAAGTAAAACAAAATGTTTCAGTTTTGCTCAATAGCGTTTAGTAAACTTTGCTCTATCCAAATCGAAATACATGATTGTTATGAAATGCGTTATAAAACTGTTACAAAATGTAAATAAGGTGTTTCTGTCAGTATATGATGTGCTTTTATCAATACATAAAGTGAAAACATATTTATATCGCATGCTTTTGCCATTATATTTACAGGATAACAATGATTGGGTATATCTTACGGTCTCATTGTCGTGGTTACATGTCATTAAATCTTTGTACATTTCTACCTATTTCTTATAAGTTTTTTTCTTATATGGAATGAAAACTATTTATCAATCATTGATATGCCTTTTGTATTCATTTAATATATCCTGTGTCTATCTATAACATTTTTTGCATTTTATTTGAGGCAAGGTTGCAAGATAAATTATGGGGTCCGTTTAATATGTTTTTTTGTTGTTGTTTTTTTAAATTGCACTGCTGCAAACCTGTTTCTGCCAGTGCCAGCATTCAAGCAAAATGCGCTTTTTATGGATAATATGACATGTTTGTTATTGCAATTTTCGGAAATGTATATACTTTCTCCACTCTCCAGACATGACAAAATGCNTTTTTTTTTTAAATTGCACTGCCGCAAACATGTTTCTGCCAGTGCCAGCATTCAGGCAAAATGCGCTTTTTAGGGAGAATGTGACATGTTTGTTATTGCAATTTTCGGAAATGTATATTCTTTCTCCACTCTCCAGAAATGACAAAATGCTTGCACAATATGAAATAAAAATACAGACAGGAAAATTGCCTTGAATTTTTAAAATGATGTATTTCTTAATTATTTATATCGTCAATTATGGGTTCTCTGCTCTTGTTAAACTTGTATCCCATATGTTTCTCAATTGTCGAAAAATACTTTAATATTTTAAATATTTGAATGTTGATGAAGAATGTTGGAATAATGTGATANTGTAGCTTCCCTTGGATTTTGTTTTTTGACGTTTGACCTTGAAGGATGACCTTGACCTTGACCTTTTACCACTTAAAATGTGCAGCTTCATGAGATACACATGCATGCCATATATCAAGATGCTATCTTCAATATTTCACAAGTTATGGCCAATGTTATGGCCAATGGACGGACGCACAGACTGAAAGACAGACAGACTGACGGACTGACGGACAGTTCAAGTCCTTGGACATTGGAAACATGTTTTTTCGACAGGTCCTACTAATATTGGCCGTTGCAACTTGGTCAAGCAACACATCACGCTTGATAACAACGCGCCCTTCAAGCAGCCGTACCATAGGATTCCCCCAGGGTTGTACGAAAAGTTGCGCCAACATGTTCAGGAGATGCTGCAGTGCGTTGCTATCCGTGAGAGTGACTCCCCTTACTCATCAAATTGTGTTTTAGTCCGCAAGAAAGATAATTCTCTTCGCGTTTGTCTGGATTTCAGGATGCTACACTCGAGGACAAGGAAATATGCCTACATGCTTCCCCGTTTCGATGATACAGTTGATCTATTTGTAGGTTCTAGATATTTTTCGAAGCTTGATTTACTATCCGGATATTGGCAGGTCGAAATGGCAGAAGAAGATAACGCAAAAACAGCATGTTTTGTTGGCAACATAGGTTTTTATGAGTGTGAACGTATTCATTTCGGTCTCGTAAATTCTGGCGCAACATTCCAGCGCTGCATGGCAAAGTGCTTGAGTGATTTACTCTTACACGAGTGCCTTGTATTTATTGATGACATTTTAGTGTTTTCAGATACGTTTGAATCCCACCGTGAGCGATTAATTTCCGTGTTACAGAGACTTGAGGCACATGGCCTTAAGCTCAAAGTTGCGAAGTGTGAATTTTTCAACAACTCTGTGACATATCTGGGGCACATTATTTCCGAACGAGGTATTGCAACTGGTCTGGAAAACATCTTCCATTACTTCATGGCCGGTCCCAACAAACATTACTCAGTTAAGATCTTTTCTTGGAACTGCAGGTTTTTACCGGCGTTGCATAAAAGACTATTCTAAAATTGCCCAGCCACTGAACTCTCTTTTAGAAGGGCACAGTCCATCTACTAAAAGCAAAAAGAAAACCCCCATTCCTTGGTTCTGGGGCCATGCCCAACACGTTTCTTTTGACACCCTCAAGTTCAAATTAACTTCTCCCCTGTTGCTTTTGCAGATTACTCCAAGCCCTTCATTCTGCATACCGATGCATCTGGCACTGGGTAAGGAGCTGTACTTTTACAGCAACAAGAAGACCCATCGGAGCGTGTTATAGCTTATGCAAGCCGAGGACTCCGTCGCAGTGAGCGCACCTATCCTGCACATAAATTGGAGTTCCTTGCGCTGAAATGGGCTATAACAGACACATTTAATGACTATTTATATGCCACAACATTTACTGTTAAAACTGATAACCCTTTAACTTATGTCATGTCTACAGCAAAGCTTGATGCTACCGGTCAGCGATGGGTTGCTGCTTTGTCTATGTACAATTTTGACATTACGTACACAGCTGGTAAACTCAATTTAGATTGCGATGGTCTGAGCCGGAGACCACAGTTGTTCTCTGATGCTATTAAAACAATTTGTGAGTCTATTTCGTTTCAGCTTCCAGCCGTTGAATGTCTGGCAGGTATGTCTGCTTCGGAGATAGTTTCTGTGGATGCAATACCTTCGGCTAGTAAAGTAAACCAAATTGATTGGTCAAAAGAACAGTCATGTGACCGTGACATTTCACAAGTCATTGACATGGTTCATACTGGTACAAAACTAAAGAGGTAAAAGATCTGTCAGTCAGTGTCAAACACTGATTTGGGATTTTGATCGCCTATCACTTATTGATGAAGTTTTGTATCGCAATTCCACAATAGATGGTGAACAAGTTCGACAACTCGTAGTGCCATACTCGTATCGCTTAATAGCATGTCGGGCTGTGCATGATGATGTTGGCCATCCAGGGCGCGATAAGTTACTATGGCTTGCTCGACAGCGTTTTTACTGGCCAGGCATGGAACTGTGCATTGATGACTATGTTTCTCACTGTAGGAGTTGTATTTGCAGGAAAACTCCCATTGTTCCTTCTGCTAATCTAGTACCAATTGAGACCTCCAGGCCAATGCAACTGGTTTGCATTGATTTTCTCAAAGTGGATGAATGTAAAGGTGGCTATGAGGATGTGTTCTTTATAACGGATCACTTTACCCGTTATGCAAAGGCAATCCCTTGTCGCAATCAGAAGGCGACCAAAACTACCAAGGCCTTGTTTGAACATTTTATTGCTCAATACTCATTCCCTGAGCAACTCCATTCTGATCAATGCAGAAATTTTGAGAGTAAGGTCATCAAAGAACTTTGTAACCTTGCAAATGTTCGGAAGACCCGAACCACACCTTTTCATCCCATGGGTAATATATCAGCAGAGCGGTTTAACCGTACCATGCTCCGCACGTTGGGTACTCTGTGTGATGAGAAGAAGTCAAATGGGAAAGACAACATCTCTTCATTGGTACAGGCATACAATGCTACAAAGAGCAGCTCCACTGGGAATTGTTCACATTTCTTAATGTTCGGGTGGCACCCAAGATTACCGGTTGATGCATATCTAGGCAAACTCCAGGAAATGAAGGAGAGGCATGTCACTCTGTATACATTTCAAAATTGCAGGAACGCCTCAAATTCGCATACAGAGCTGCTGGTGAGCCAAAAAGCGTGCAGCACAAAACAAAACTCTGTATGACAGTAAAGTTAAAGAGAATCAGATCTGCATTAATGATCCGTACTTGTTAGACAAGTCAATCTGCAAGGCAGACATAAATTGGCTGACAAATGGGAGAGAGAATTATACATTGTTCTAGATATCCCATATGAAGGTCAGCCTGTGTACAGAGTACAGAGAGAGACCCGCAAGGGACCTAATCGAACTCTGCACAGGAACATGTTGTTACCTTTTGTTCCTATCCCATAACCTGAACAGGAACTACAAACTGTCTGCAAGGTCAGAACGTATTCAAAGCCTAGTAAAAATTCTGGTAGTGATAGCGACTCTAGTTCAAATTCTGATTCTACTGTACAACTTTACATGATTCCACAAAGAAGGAACCCAAACACTCATACTGCTGTAACTCCAGGCCGAGTGACCTGCACCAGTACCCCGTCAATTCTCATTCTGCTCCATCCCACTATACTGATTCTATTTCACAGCCCAGTCCTGTAAGTCCAAGCAACCAGTCAGTCACAGGCAGTCGTTCCACTCCTGTAGACAGTCCAGTGGGTTCACACCAAGAATCAAGTTCTAGTAGTAGTTCTTTTACCCCGTCTATACAGGAGAATGTTCCACCCAGCAGACCCGTATGCCAACGTCGCCTTCCAGAACTGGTTGGCGAATGGCAATTTGTACAGACTGCAGAGTATTTTGTTTAATAAATCCATTTTGTTTCAAATTTCACATATTCGAGTTTAGTGTTTTGTAACCTCTAATGTTTCTTTGTCAATTCTATTTTTGTATTAAGTAAAAAGTTAAGCCATGCTTATTACCATGGTTATATTAATATTTTTCTATACAGATACAGAAAATAGTATCCATTTATATTCTGAAATCATTAAATTGACATATTTGTCTGTGCAACAATTCTATTTTTTTCAAACCTTGATCTAACATGTTAAAAGATCAATTTCTACTTAATTTGGGAAATATCTTTGAAACAAAAAGGTGTAAACAACTCCAAATAAATCCATATATTGTTATAGGTGTCTCTTTAAATGTAAATAGTGTGCAAAAATTGCATCATTCTTTTATGAAAGAGATGAAAGTTTATTTTTTGTTCAGTGATTTTGAACAGACACCATAATTATTAACATTTGTCTTTTTCATTAAAATAATATTTAATATGGTAATTTTTCATTTGAATTGTATAAAAACCATATTAGTATTGTTTAAAACTTTTGTTTGTTTGTGCATCAGATTAATTTGTTTAAAGTTTTTATGAATTTTGAACATTTTCTAATTTATTCTTTTCATTTGTTACATTTTTCATGAATTAAGGTCATGCAACATGGGAAACAACTCTTCTAAAGATCGCATTTAAGTTCAACATTATTTACTCCCCTTTGACTATTATGTTTTTCATAATAGTACAGTTTACTTGTTTGTATCTTTTATGTGTTAAGTGTATTTGAGGTTCGATTTTTTTTTTAGTCAGGCCTGCCCTATTTATGTTTCACTAAATTCGTGCCTTCTATTAAATTGTAATTGTTGTAATGGTTGTAATAACAACATATTTCCTCTTCTGGGAATTAGTTATTTTGAAGTTTAAATGTCTGGAGACATTTTTAAGAAGAGAGGGACTGTGTAGGATAGGTCACTCTGTGTTACTATATGTGTCTATGTCTCATGTACTAGTGTGTATGTTCCTTGTCGTGTATGCTTCTCTTGTGAGATTCAGTTCCTTGTCATGTGTGCGTCCATCCATGTACTGTGATGTCATAAATGTTTTGTCCAATGAGAATGAGAGAAACCAAATATACAAGATTTGTATTGGTCAATAATAGAACCTCATTGAAATTGATTGCAAATTGCTGACCATGCTTTCTTTTGCTCTTTAGCTGTCGCAAGACACACATTACACTTGTTTAAATTAACTTTGAGTATACTCTACCAACCTGGTTTCTATATTATATATATATTTAAATATATATATAATTCCCGATATATTTCGGGCGAATACACATCTGAACCTTGGAAGGCGTTCGTTATTACCAACCCCTACCCCACTACATTAGCATTAAACGTAGCCTGTGCATTAATTTTGACTTTCAAATATTCATCAATACGCAATGACTATTATTTAAAAAAAAAATTATATAACTTTTAAAATGAAAGATCCTTGCAGCACCATTGATTAGCCATGACAATAACTAATAATTATAAATCTAGCCACTCGTTTACAGGCTAGGTATGAAATAGCTGTGTTACATATTGTCAAAGGACAGTTGCTAAAAGGGAATGAAACCCGTATGGTCATTTTCGAGTGATTTAAATTCATACCCTGGTCACAGTTGTTGCCTTGCCAGCCCGATGAGCATCTGCAG